>JAESVK010000204.1:783401-805761 GCA_017140935.1 Hamamelis virginiana | reverse complement strand
TTGGAATCCAACTATGTTCGAGAATATGAAATAAAAGGTCATATTTGGACTGCCAAACAGGGTGAGAAATCGATCCAAGTATTTTACACTGAAATGAGCTAGCTTTTGGGGTTGAGTTCTACCCAAGACCGTGTAACATGGTATCATAGCCGGCATACTGAGGGATGGGTAGGGTGCATGTCCCTAGCCTGCACGTGGCAGGTACTGCCAAGTGAGCACGCTGCGCATGAGGGAGGGTGCGAAGCGAAGTCCCACATTGCCTAGGTATGAAAGTAATGTGCTGTATATAAGCGTGAGGGCTCCCTCACCTCTTGAGCTAGCTTTTGGGGTTGAGTTCTACCCAAGACCGTGTAACAATATCAACTAAGTCGAACTAGCAGGTTCCCTTCTACAGCAAAAATTCATACTCTAGCAGCAATTAGCTGCAATTTACCTTTCTGTTTCTCTTCTTTCAGCAACTGTTGGCACTCTTTTGTATCATCGTAGGTCTTTTTGCACCAACATGCAGCCCTAAATCAATACCACATGATAGCAACAACTCCCCTTTTTTTCTTCTCCTTTTATTGCATCAGGACAAAAGCTAGGAATCCTTTTTTCTTCTCTTTTCCTTCATCATAGGCAATATCGCATCTGATTCTTCCTCAAATCATATCCCTATTTTCTCAAATAGTACCCTCAACATATGATTCTTTAGGCAATTAGGCAGTGTACATTAGGCAGTATCACATATCTATAGCATCAGTCGCAACTCTTTGAGGCCACTATAGCATCAATTGCACCTCTATCTCATCCGTTGCACTCTTCTTTTGTTGTATCTTTTTTTCTCTTGTTGCAGTCCTTTCTTATCTTATTGCATCCTTCACCTATTGCACTCCAACAAAATAGTTGCACTCTTTCAGTATTTATGTTGCATCCTTTCAGCAAACTTGTATCTTTTTTTTCTTTGGATTACGGTGAATTGACATAAGCATACAACAGTAGTTGCACCATCCATTAATAATCCAACTGGTCCTTTGATTTTGATTGCAGAGTAGTTGCAAGAAAATCTTTTTTCATTAGCTTGCAGATTTCTTCACCAAGACTCATCCCTCTCTTCTTGTTTTTCATTTTCTGCTCGGCAAACATCATGAGGTGGGTGGGGGAGATGAGATGTATTGAAATTATATTTTATTAGTAAGTTAGCTTAGTCTTTTAGCATGAGTATTTAGTAGTTTGATATTAGGTTATTAGAGTGCAGTAGTATAATAGTTTCCTATTTTTTTGTTATTAAACACTTATAAATAGGTTTGTATCTATTCTTAATAGTTAGTGAGAATTCACTATTTCACTCTTTCTCCCAAAGTTGTGGCGTCACATGGCGTAGAATGGAATAAGGTAGGCCAGGTTGGAGGACTTTATAATCTACTTATCAAGAGAGATCCTTAGGCCTTCTACAACTAGTCACTTCGACTTAGGAGAGGTGGCATCAACTTCAGTATGGAGACCTTGGCCTAGCTAGGGCTGAAAGGGGGACCTTGAAGAATAAGGAATTCAACATTTACAAAGAAAAGGGAAGGCCCTTACCTATGCCAGCCTCCCTCTACGAAAGGAAGTTGGCCTCCCTTTATCGGCCTACCTCTTTAAGAGGTAAAGAATGCATATGATGAAGATATCACATGCCTCATATGTGATTTTAGGCCTCACGTTCCCCTATTGACTTCTTCCTACCTCGATAGGGCTGCCCATCTTAGGGTGGATGCCTTCCACCGGGGAGGGTAATGTTCTCGTTGAGGATGCCAGTTGCAATGGTAGAACTAGAGGCCTATGAGCTATCTTGACTTCCCTTAGATGTGCCTAAGGCATTACAACCTGATGCTATATTCTGGCCTTGGTTAGTGGTAGGGCCCATAGAGCTCTATTTAGAGCTTGGTGTTGAATATGGCGAGGTTGTTGACTATCAACCTTGCCCTCTTCGAGGTGGCTTGGAGGCTAGGAGCAGGGTTTGGTTGTGATAGAGGTATCCCTTCCCCTCTATGGAATAAGGGAGAGGAAATGGATCTTTGCCTTAACCTTTTTGAGGATAAATGAGGATGATGTGTCTCCGAACGCGTGGATTATACGACACATTTATTATGGCCATTAATACTTCACTCATATTATGGTCATTAATGCACTATAGTGGCGGCCTTGGCATGGTAGGTGGATTAACAATCTGCACCACTTAGGTTGCAAACCCCCTTATCAATAGGTTCTCACTCAGCAGAGATCAGCATTGGATTTGAGATGGTAAGGGAATGGGACGCTCGGATATAACTAAAAGGAAAGACTTGTAACTATCAGTTCCGTCCTATTATCCTATCTACCACGTAGCTGTTTCTTGTCCACGACTTCCTGTAAAATGGGTGATCCATTAAGGCACAATAAGAACAAGAAACAACATTGACTGTTCCGCCTACCAAAGTTGGGGCCATGGTTTTCTCATTTACTCTCATTTACTCCATCATTACTTTTTGAGTTTGAGGTAGAGGCTTAATCTTTGGGGAAGGATTTGTTAAGGAGACGACTTAGGTCTATCCTATTTTATTGCCTTGGTTTCCCTCACTTTGCCCTCAGATTGCCTTGCTCATCTCTTCCTGCTCATCTTTCCAACTTGTCTATTTAGCTATCTTATGTGTCCGTCCTCTCGGTTAAAGAACCCTTTTGTGAGCTCAACTCGCAAACTGTTGATAAACTTTAAGCATACATATTGCCACGTGCCCAGAAATATAAAAGTATATATGCATGTTAACACCTTATGCTTGACACCACATTCTTAAAATACACCTCATATAAACACGTGTCAAGCAATAGCTAAAAAAAATGACTTTAGTCATTCATACAGATATTGTGACACAGTTGATTAGTAGGTCACTTTAGTAGATAAGCTAGCTAATAAAAACACTAAGTATAGAACATTGCATAGGGACCTTACACTCCCCAATATGCATGTATAGGGGATAATCCCCCCCCCCCCACCCCCCACCCCAATATGCATATTACCTCTTGATAATTTCTTGGACATGTCTAAAATGTACATTGTCTCCTTTGATCCTATATTGTCTTATGAAAAAACTTAGTGTGGAATGTTGCACAGGGAACTTTACACCCCCAAATTTGCACGTATAGGGATAATGCACCCCCCAATATGCATATTACCTTTTGACCTCTTGATGAGTTCTTAGACTGGTACAGAATGAAGGTATATTGTCTTCTTTGATCCTACATTGTCTTGTAGGATGCTACACTTGTCTTGATAAGCATGAAAAAAGAAAGTGTGGAATGTTGCACACGGGACCTTACACCCCCAATATGCATGTATAAGGGATAATACACCCCCAAATATCCATATTACCTCTTGATAAGTTCTTGAACAGATACAAAATGACGGTGCATTGTCTCCTTTGATCCTATGCTGTCTTAAAGGATGCTACATTTGTCTTGATAAGCATGAGAAAACTATCTTGATAAGCATGAAAAAACTAAGTGTAGAACATAGCATAGGAGATATTACACTCCCAATATGCATAATAAGGGGATATTACCTCTTGAATGGTTGCTGGATGTTTACAAAATGAAAGTATATTGTTATCTTTGATACTACATTATATTGTAAGAAGCTGTATTTTATTCCAAGTGTTATAAAATGAAGACAATATTTAATATTAAGCAAAATGGAAGGAAAGAGAAGACAATGGTAACGTGTTCCCCCACCCCTGGGTGATTTGGTGATGTTCCCTTTCTTACAATAATCGCTTTTGTTACTTTCCAACTATATTCCTCTACCAATGTATGTTATTCTTTCTATCTCCAAGGTATTTAAGGTCATTTTGTTAATGTCTATGGAAGCTACTTTTCTATATGAAGGAGGAAATAAAAAAAAAATGAGACTAAATCTTGGTCTCTAAAAAAAAAAAAAGTATATTCATGAGATAAAGGAATATATATATATATATATATACATATATACGGTCAGGTTCAGTGACACATGCTTCTTTCTCATGGTTTGACACATGGTTTGTAAAACCTCATATGGGATAAGTATTTTGAGAAACCGACCATTGGATTAGATATTCCGCTTATATACATTATGTATGCCAAAAATTATATTGATCCAATGGTTGGTTTTTCAGAAAACCAACTATGAAAAATTGTGACAGTTTTTCCACAGTTTTTATAGTTTATCTCAAAATTGTGATATTTTGGAAAAGTAGCCATTGGATCGATATGATTTTTGGTATACATGATGCGTATAAATAGAACATTTAATTCAACAGTTAGTTTCTCAAAATACCTATTCCACAACGGGTTTTGTAAATCGTGTGTCAAACCATGGGTAAGAACCATTTGTCACGGGAACATGACCCATATATATAGGGGAATGAAAGTATAAAGTTTCAAGTACTATTATGCTTACATTTATTCAAGAAAAAAGGAACTATATAGGACTATAATGTTTAGTTCTACTCATGTTCTATTCTTATAAATAAAAAAAAAAAGAAAAAAGAAAAAAAAGAAAGAAGAGAAGTTCTCCAGTGTATTGCTAAGGCTTTTATGTCACTTGTAAAAAAAAAAAAAAAAATTCTAATGGTTGAGCATTACACCCATTATGATCTGTGGTTGAGGTATCTCCCGTTATAATCCTATATATATCCAATGGGTGAGTTCTTTCCCATTGAGAGTAAATTTGTCTGAGATGCAGACAAAGCCCAAGTACAATCATTATTATATCGCTATGTTGCAAGGTACTTAGTATGTGTTAAGGAAGCCCGACTTGAGGGAAGTTTCCCCCTCCAAGGTTAGTATGCACTCTTTATCCATAATTGGCATACACCTTAACACCTGATGCCTATTCAAACCTATGGCAGGGCTTGAGGTGCCCTAAAACTACCCTAGGGTTCAATGTTGGTTTAGGCAGTCAAGATGTCCTATTGTGTTACCTTTACTACACCATTGGGATGCCTTGAGAGGTCTTCGCATGGTGGCTAGAGTGGGGGCTAACCATGCTAGATGTGTACCTTATAGTTTAAGGAATTACCTTCTACCTTGGTCTTTTGTAGAGGAAATAGGAGAGTAAACAACTTGCTGACATGTGTTCAAATTTGGTCACATGTCAAAACCAATTTTTTCTCACCAATTGGTGGGATGTGAAAGTCTTATTAGACCTTAAAATTGTCAAATAATTTCTTTACACTTAACTAACATATGTGTCAAGTCTTTAGCTAACCTTTTAAATGCTTTGATCCTATGATGACACGTGTCCAAAACTGGACTCATGTCAGCTTCTCATGCAAACGACCTAGCTTGCATGCATTGATCCAATAAAATCAAAACATGTGTGATACATGTCATTACCATATTCAACCAATCTACTTTTGTTCTACTATAATCACCCCACTTACTATAAGCTCAAGGGTTAGAGAGAAAAATAATACTAAAGAAGTGTAATCCACCTTAGAATCACTTTATGTTTGCAAATACCTACCCATCGTAAAGTATCCAGTTGCTAAGCCACATTATATATTCATAGTGTAATATTGATCCATAAGTTTTTAAGTTATAGGCCTGAAAGATGGTCCAGTACATAAGTGTTTAATACTGCCACCCCCTATAGGTGTTTCCCTGCAATTGCCTCACTCTTCCTCCTTAAGCCAAACTCTCTCTCGCTATCTTGCTCTGTTATTGCTAAGTTTGTGCTATAAGCAATGTTACTACCATTTGAAAGGCGTTATTGCGACCATCGCACTACATCACCTTCTGACAAGTACACCTCAGCATTGACAGTCCACATCATCACTATTAGTAGCCGCTTACATACGTGAGCAAGTACACACAAGAACCCCTTATTCACACAAGTACACACAAGAACCCCTTATTCACACAAACAGTGGCTAATCTCATTGGCTTGGCTTTTTGTTCAAAAAGAAATGGTGACACGATACCAATTAATGGGTTGGGTTGAATTTGAGAAACTTAGAGAGAAAAAGCCCTTAGGCTACAAGTAATCTTATTGCTACTTGAATCAATATGATTTACAAGCCTATAATTTATAGAAAAGCTATAACATAAATATAGAAAGTCAACTCTAAGAAATATAGGAACCTAAGAAACATAGAAACTCTAATACATGGAAACTAATAAAATAGGAAAGAATATAATACCAGACTATTTACAGCTCACAGAATTATGTGTCCATTGGGTAAAATTCGTCAAGGGTTATAGGTATTTTGGCAATTGGTAATTTGAATTGCGCAATTTGAGTCATGGAACACTTCCATTCTAAAATATAAAATATAGTGATCCAATTTTTTTTTTCTCTACAAGGGAAAGAAATATTATAAATATTGAACTTGAATGTAATGGAATTGGGCATTTCTTGAGAAAGGAAGAGGCTATTGCATAAGAAGAACCCATCAAAGCATTATTGGTTCCATAGAATTTCTTCTCCATCCTCCATTTTTCTAAGTTAGCTTTAAAACGTTATGGTTAATATTTTTTCTGTTTCTATTTGTCCTGTATAAAATGTAACTTATCAATTCTGTTAAGATTACCTACATGGTTTCTTAAATCATTGAAAAGTTACTGAATAAACTTGAAAACACTTGGTGATTTTGATGATGATACAGATGAGATCTAATGAAGCCTCTTCTCACTAACCATATTCCTGGATAAGTAGTGTATTGCACAAGAGTTCACTTTTGTGCAACATAGCTATCCATATTCCAAGTAACATGGTTCCTGTGTCCCGTCATTTTCCATGTTGTTTCTGAGAAGAAGTTTAGCATGTGGTTGCTAGTGTCCGATTAGTTTGAACCTTTCATAACTTCCCTTCCGTTGTTACTTGTTACACTCTCACAACCAACATTAGGGTCATATACGATTAGTCTTCTGTTCATTTGTCTAGACCATATCCATAGTGATGCAGGATGCTTAGGGGAAGATGTCAAAGGTTGAGGGTAGAAGCTTTATAGATGGTTTAGGGTAAGAATAGGCTAGGTTTAAAGGTAAGAGAGTTGCTGGAAAAGCGGGAAAATAGTTGCTGGCAACTCTGGAAAGCAATCATTTTGTGGTTCAGATTCAACTATTTTAGGGTTTTGGGTGCTAGGGTTAAGGTTAAGGGTTAGAGGTTGGAGAGGGGTTGGGGTTATAAAAAGGCAGGGTTTTGGGGTTGAAGAGTGTGAAACAAAGGATTAGTGGTGGTTTAAAAAAAAATACAGAAATGCAGAAACTTGAAGAAAGAGGAAGAAGAAGAAGAAAGTGATCTATGAATCACTCCTAAAACCCTTATGACTCACATCCAAGGTCCCATAAGCATCACACCTAGGGTTAGGATCACATCACACAACTCTCAAGAGCTACAATAGCTGCAGAAAATTCTGTATTTCTCATTCATTTCCTAAAACTCTGCTATTACATCATTTATATAAGCTACAAAACTAGCAAGCAAACTTGAGTAAACTTGGATAACAAGTTATAGCCTTCTAGGCTAAACTAAACCCAAAAGACCAATACAAACTGACTTAAATTGAAACAAAGCCCACAAAATGAAACCCATACAAGACCCAACCAAGTAGACACAATATAGTCCCAATAAAATTACCAAAATACCCTTGACTACATAAAACTTAATAAGAATTAAATAAAACTTTAACTAGCAGCACAGGACCCTAAATAAAGAATAAAATCAAACTTTACTCTGGCTGAACTCAATTGAGCAAGGAGCAAATTCCCAAGTTGGTTGAACTTAAATCGACCTTTTGAGACCTGCACCACATAGACTCTCCCTTTTTTTTGAGAACAGTTGAAAGCTTGGTTCTAAATCACTGTAAGCTTTCACAAATTGATTCCATTTCCAAAGTCATCAAAATTTTACTCGGTTGAGGTTTTAAACCTCATAAATCTATTGTTAATGTTTGATTTTATACTTCACTAATTGAGTAATTGTCCATAAGATGAGTCCATATTTTGCGAATCTGGAGTAAAGCTTGAAGTTAAAGTCCATTAACCTTGTTGATGGTCCTATATCCCAGTATGTTTATTATTATTTTCAAGATCTGGTTTAATTTTTTCAATAAAAAAAAAAACTGATTTTTTTTTTTTTTTTTTGTGGAAGAGTGTTTATATATTTATAATAATATGTGAATTTCTTATAATCGTGAGTTCTATTGTTATTAGTTTTCTCCTTGTATATTTTCTGCTAAGCTAGCTCTTTCCTGGTGTTGCAGGGCTTTGCAAACTGCGCTGTTTCCCGCCAGTAGCACTTGCTTGGGATACTACATCAGGTCTTCACATATATCCAAATTTGTATTATGAGACAATTGTGGTGGATTCCTCACCTGCACTTTGGAGTTCAATTCATGGGTCTGAGAGGACCACTGTTTTGTTACTGGTATGAAGTCGCCCAAATTAGAAAGTTTCATGTCATCCTTCACAGAACATTGTTGGCTCGAAGTAAACTATGACTTCCTTATATCATCCTTTATTGTTAATGATTAAGGCTTTTATTTCTGCATCCTTCTGCAGGTAGACCCACATTGTTCGTATAAAATTAGTGTTTCCCTCTCTGTTACTGCAGCTGCTGGCAGATTTTTGCTTGTATACTG
Organism: Hamamelis virginiana; assembly: GCA_017140935.1. Taxonomy (NCBI): domain Eukaryota; kingdom Viridiplantae; phylum Streptophyta; class Magnoliopsida; order Saxifragales; family Hamamelidaceae; genus Hamamelis; species Hamamelis virginiana. The sequence goes on along the minus strand of JAESVK010000204.1, from coordinate 797,143 downwards.
GTCACAGGTGAATAGTTTCAACTGTCCTGATGAGGATGAAGTATATGTATATCATCATGAAGTTTGCCTACTGAGATTTCTATGTACTCTATACCACTGTTAAAATTCGCTGTGTTGCATTTTTTTTTTCTTTTCCTTTCAATCTTTTTGCATACCTTTCTTTTTGACCATATCATTTATCCCTGTTTTCGCTCGAATTCACTATATTTTGACGAAATAAAAACATGCAGTTACGAGTGGGAAATATTTTTTGAAAAGGTGGATGGGTTGGGTTTGCTAAGACTCTTTTCAAACAAGAGGTTCATGCATTATTATTATTTTGGCAAGCCTTTTGTTACAAAACTACTACATTTTCCATTTACACTGTACTATGAAGCCAAAGGGTTGTTGTTAGTGTTGGGTATATGTGGAGTGGATTTCAAGGAAGAATGACTTGGAATGGCCATTAGAATTACCATGCCAAATGGTTGTCATTAGTGTTGGGTTTATGTGGAGCTGATTTCAAGGAACAACGACTTGTAATGGCCATTATAATTATCAGGCCTGTTTGGAGCCCGAATTTTGTAAATACTCTTATTACAATTCTTAAAATTATCGATCACTTATTCACTTCATATTCATGCTATTTTGGTACCATGTAGTTTTTCCAATGAAATGCAAAAGCTTATATATATATATATATATATATATATATATATATATATATATATATTATTTATTAATTAATTAATTAATTTATTTAATATTTCTGATTTAGAAATGTAAAATAAAATAGTTGCATAGAATAATCACTAGTGAGAGAGGGTTTCGAAGTGTATTAGTTGGCTTCTTATCTGGGTTGTGTGATGGGTTCTCTTCCTACTGTTTATCAGGGGTAAGTGGGTTACCATTTGGAGCTTTTTTCAAGTTAAAGGGAGTATGGAATCCGATTGTGGAGAAATTTGAGAGAAGATTAAATGGGTAGAAAAGAGGATACTTAACAAAAAGAGGTAAGCTTACTTTGAGTAACAGTTCCTTAGTGAGCTTACCAATTTATTTCATGTCTCTTTTCAATCAAGATTCCATTATCGGTGGCTATGAGGTTGGAAAAGATGTAGAGAGTTTTTATTTGGGGAGGGATGAATGAGGAGTTCAAATAGTCTTTTTTCCTAGGGAGGAAGGGGGACTTGACATTAGATCTCTTATGTTAGTGAACAAAGCTTGTTAGGAAAGTGGCTTTGAAGATTTGCAATAGAGAGGGATGCCTTGTGGTGTTAGGTGGTAAGGTGTAAACATTGTATGAGGGAGGGAGATTGGTGGGGAAGGGGAGTTAGTGGAAGTAATGGAGTGAGTTTTGGAAAGCTATTATGGGTGTGGAGTCATTTGAGAACGAAGTTAGGTTTGATGTGGAAAAAGGATCAGGATTAGATTTTGGGAAGACATTTGATTTGGGAAGATATTTGATGTGGGGTGGTTCTTTGGGAGGAGTTCTGAGGCCTTTATGCAATTACAGAATCTGGAGATGCCTGGATCGTGGACTGTGTGGAGTGGACGGAAGACAGATTTTCCTGGAATATAGCATTTAGTAGGAATTTTGATGATTGGGAGTTGGAGGGCATACTGGCCTTTTTGGAGAAGCGGTATTTTGTTTAGTTGGAAAAAGGGAGGGGGATACAATAATATGTAGGAGCATCCCAAATAGTGGGTTTTTGGTTTATTCATTTTTTTGGGATCCTAGCAGGTCCCTCGAAAGGTTTGGTGACCTACTATTCCAACTAAGTTGAATTTCTTTTTCTGGACTGCAGTGTAGGATTAGTGTCTGGCAGTTGACAATCTTGTTAGAAGAAATATCGCGATGCTGAACTGTTATGTGATGTGTGAATAGGAGGCTGAATCAGCGAGTCGCCTATTTTTACATTGTAAAGGGGCTTGTGAGTTATGGATATAAAGTTTTTAAGTTTTTGGATTGCATTGGGTTTTGCCTCAATCGGCTTTCCAACTGATCGAAGGTTGGTGGTGTTGGAGTGGCAGTATTTTTGCTCTGCAGGTTTGGAAGTGTGTGCCACACAATTTTTTGGACTCTTTGGATGGAAAGTAACAAAAGAATTTTTTTGGGGAAGGGAGGAGTCACTTTTGAAGTTAAAAAGTAGGGTTGTTGGTCATTGTGGAAAGATTCAAGCAATTGTGATCCCAGGTTTTATTTTTATATTTTTTTTTTGGAAATACTCCTGTTGCAGCCTGTGTTATGGACTCTTGCAACTTCTAAAAAGGAACTACTTTGACAGTGATGTCCATTGTCCGAGCAAATTGTAAAGGGGTCTCATGATCACAAAGCAAATTGCGTAGATAGTTATAGTGGCTGTTTGAAGCCATTCGTCCTTGAGTTTTGTTTCATAAACAATCTTAATACCCCTCCACAATTTCTCAATTCTTTTTCATTTTATAGATTTGGTTTCATAAACACTCTTAACATCCCTAATGATTTCTTACTTCTATATTTAATAGATTAGAAGAGAGCGGGCACCTGATAGTTTATGAATGTGATTCACTATGATGAACTACTTTGAACTCTTAACTCCTAGGATATTTTCAATGCCTTGATGCATAACATTGTTTTACAAATAGGTTCATTCATCCATCAAGATATAACTGCTAATATATGTAAATTTACATTACATATTCAGGTTTATTCATTGTAATGCTAATTTCTTCCATAAAGTTATTAGTTATATGAGATACTGAAGAAATAATGGTTAAATGCTGATTTACTTGATGTCATATGGATATTAGTAGTTCTTAGTTTGTTAATTTGATTTCTTGATTGTGATGCAGTGGAATCTTCTTTTTCTTTTTGAATCAGATATTGTGGTACTTTATGTGTCGTATCATCTTTTTTTCTGGCTTTTTTTTTTTAATGGTTTTTTGATAAGATTTTGTTCAAGGTTTCATGTTATGGTACTGCTTTGGTGCAGATAATTGGTTTCTCCATTGCTGTTATCTTTTTTGCTCTAATGCGGCAAGCATATGCATGGGATTGTGATCTACCTATACCTTCGATGTTGACAGCTGTGGAATCAAATTTGAGAATGCCGATAGCATTTATGCTCCTAGCCATTGTACCCATTTTGATTTCCTTGTTTCTTTCCTTGCTAATGTTCCAACCATTTCCTCCTATTGCAAGCTTCATCTCCGTGTCTATAATTTGCTATTTTTTTGCAAATGGGTCCATGATTACTCTGATTTTGATCTCTCAATTGGTCTTCTATGTGGCTGCCATTGTACATGTTTTCATCAAGACAAGGTTAGTAAGCTCTCTCTACAACTTGTGTTTATAAATTAGCTGAATGATGAGGAGATGTGTTTTGTCAATGGTGAACAGAAATATATATACATATATATAAAAGCCTCTCAAGTTTTCAATCACACCACATGGATTCCTTATGATCTCCCCATTGATTGAAATAAGATACCTCGGTTTTCTTATATATAGTCAATATATACCATTTTTTTTTCGGTCAATAAATGCAATGCTAACTATCTTTATTTGATTTATTTTAAATATTTATTATCTAACAGTACTTCACGTCATATGTGCTATACACTTGGTGGTCATTCTTTCCAAGTGCTCTAGCACAAGGGATTCTTATAAGGATATTATGTGCCTACTACTTGATTTTAGGTCGCCTTTGGTTCCGCTGTTGGGTTCTCCCGACTTCAATATGGCTGTCCATCTGAGGGTGGGTTCCCTTCATAGGGGAGGGTAATGCCCTCCTTGACTCTTGAGTATGCCCACTGCAATGATGGAAGCTGAGTCCTGCAAGCTATTTTGACTCCCCATAGATGTGCCTAAGGCATTGTACCCCGACATTTCACGCTTGCTTGGGTTGGTGGCAAGCCCAGGGAGTTCTAATTAGAACTTGGTGCTTGACAATGGGAGGTTGAAGTTCCACTCCACCTCGAGGTAAAGTTGTTGGCTAGCAGCTTTGGTATCTTTTTATGGCTTGAAGGATGTGGTTTGGAGGATAGGGCAAGGGCATGTTGAGGTGAAGGCACCTTTCCTCAGAGAGAGAGAGAGAGAGAGAGAGAGAGAGAGAGAGAGCCTTTCACCTCGACCTTCACTTGAATGAATGAGGATGCCGTGACTTTTGGCATGTGGATAGAACTGTGCATTTATGGAGCATTTTTGGGCCTTTCACCTCAACCTTCACATGAATGAATGAGGATGACATGACTTTTGGCATGTGGATAAAACTGTGCATTTATGGAGCATTTTTGAGAAGCAGCGCATTTATGGGTTTGCAATCCCAAATCTCGCGGCAAAGGCGGCTTTGACATGGTAGGTGGGTTGATGGGTCTACACCTCCTAAGTTGCAGACACCATTTAATTGGAAATAGACTTGGATTGGACTACCTTAGACCCGGGGAAATGGAAAAAGGGATATGTGTTTGCAGCAAGGGGAAGGTCTTATAATCAGTGGCTCAGACTAGCTACCCCAGCTACCATGCCATGCTCTTCCGAGTCTTTCGTGTTGGAACAAAATCAAACAAGGAGGAATTAATTTTGCGCCTACCAAGGCTCAGTGCTGGGGTATTCTCATTTACTCATTACTCTCAAAAGTTTTGAGGCTGGAATCCTTGGGGGAAAGGATTAGTTAAAGGGGTAAGGTTGCTACCTCTCTTTGATTACTGCCCTAGGTTCCCTCATCTCATTCCTAGGTTTCCTTGCTCTCTCCTCCAGCTCATCCTTCCTGCCATCTGTCAGCTTATTTGGATATCCTCTCGACAAAGGAACCCTTGTACAAAATCTGTTTGTAAACACTAATATATAGGAATTTGCCAATAGACTTGGGTTGTAGGGTGGATTCTCTGCCTTGTACTTATTTAATCTTTTTTGTTCATTTCATATTTTAAGAAGAGTTCTTTTGCTGGATAAATGTGAGTGAATGATGGGTTCCATAGATATCTTGGTACTTGCAAAGGAGGTAGGTTCATTCTCATCATGAATTTCTTAACTGCCTTCTGACTTGTTTCCTCTCTCCTTTCTTGTGGGGCTATAGTGGTTAAAACAATACAGATGTTGCGAGGAGATCTATTGTAATTTGGTTGGTTATTAATTCAAGACATAAGGGAAGTGTGGGAAGAATTTTGTAGCTGCATAATGGCTGATGGCGAGGAGATCAACCGTATCTCAGATATCAAAGATTTTGTGTTAGTGCCTTTGGAGGTTTGGGAAAGATAGACAAAGATTATGTTGAATGGTGGTGGCAACCAAGTCATTGTTGTTGGATACTTTAATATTAGATGACACTATTTCTTAATAACTGTGTTTTGGCATTTCCTACTTAGAAGATTGTGGAGTTTGTGGTTCCCTTGTGAGATTTGTGATTTTAGCATGATAAAACCTAATATCAACTCAAAAACATTTGAATTGTCAATAAATTTACCATGAAGAAGTTCCATTTTCTTAATTATGTTCTAGATCTATGACCAATAGCATTCATAAGGTTTTTCTTCCCATTTCTCTCTGATGATAACTAGTTTCTAGATATACTTCTTAGAGAGCTACATTAATGTTTTAATTGTACTGTGAACGTTTCACGGACACACGCGCGCACACACAGGTTTCAGCATATGGATGTCAGCATTAGAAAAATCCTTTCTGGAGATTATTTGATCTCTATAAAATCTGTACTCTTAATGGATATCTTGTACAAAAACCTTATGCAGAAATTGTGGATCATTTTAAAATCCGTGTCATTTCTTTACTAGTCTCAATTTTTGCTTAGATTCATAGAGTGCATGATACCCAATGATCCTTTGCATTGTTTCACTGGTAGTTGGGACTCTTTTAAGTCTTGGGCATCCAAGGGGCATATTCTGTGGAGTCTCTCCTTTCACTGTCCTTTGGCATATTTGAGTGGAGTGGGAGAGGGAGGTGAATGTTATTACTACCATTATGATAATTATTGGATGGGGATTTTATTCTCGGATTTCTATTAGTCCTGGGTGTCCATCTGTTCATTTGACATATTTCGGTAGATTTTTGGCACTTAATAGTGTTGGCTTTGCATTCTTTGAGGGGAGAGCATGTTTAAGATCCTTTTTACTCCTTTCTTCAAATGTTGTGTAGGTATTGTTGTAGCAATTTTATTTGATGGGGCCTCCTTAGCATGGATCAAAGTCTTGATTGCGGATGTCTTTGTGATTTGATCAACGTTCAACTTGGTCATGGCATGACAACTTGATTATCAGGCAAGACAGAAAGATACACAGTAGAGAATGTTAAAAAAATCCAAAAATTACACAAAAATGTGCAATCACATTGGAACCATAAAATAAGCAAAACAAACAACTTAGGGCACATAGTATGGTCTCATACATTGAATAGGCACTAGTATGCTGAGATATCATAAATAAAACAAATGAATATTACACGATCGATGCCTCTTTTAAAATAAATAAAGGGGTTACTTTGTAATTGTATTGTGCATTTCTATAAATAAAACAAATAAAATATTACAAGATGGTTGCCTCTTTAAATATAAATAAATAGAAGGGGTTAGTTTGTAATGCAACAAATATTAGATTATAAAGGAAACCCTTCTGCCAACATGTGTGTGTGTGTGTGTGTGTGAGAGAGAGAGAGAGAGAGAGAGAGAAGCCTTGGCTGAATCACCTTGGTATTGGTTGAGACTTTGAATCATACTCCTTAGGGATCTTGTAGGTGAAAATTTGATTTTATAAAATGTTTATGAGAATCCAACTTACAGATATTTGTTATTTCTAAACAGATTTTAAGTGTGTGGGCGTGTGTGTGCGTGTGTGTGTGAGAGAGAGAGAGAGAGAGAGAGAGAGGCTCTTGGATCGGTTTTTGGCTGCATCACCTTGGTATTGGTCGAGACTTTGAATCATGCTCCTTGGGGATCTTGTAGGTGAAAAGTTGATTTTATAAAATGTTTTTGAGAATCCAACTTATAGATATTTGTTATTTCTAAGCACTTTTTAAGTCACTTGTCTGCATACCAAGTATTATTAAAGTACCCTTTTTTATCTGCTGAAAGCAAGAAGTTAATATTTTGCAGATGGCAAGTGTGGGAAGGAAATTTTTGCTTTGCATTTCTCCAGTGGTTCCTCAATCTTGCCTCCGGCTTTCTTTCTTTCAAGGTAAACTCTTTTGTGATACAAATGTGTGATTTGTTACTCAGGCTTGTATAATCGGACTTGGATTTAGTATTGACGTGTGTTTCTCCATGATGAAGTTAATAACTAGTTGAATCCGCCCCCTCCTCCTCTTTCCTTCTGTTCTCTTTTTATCTTTTTCTACTTTGGGGGTCTTGAGGTTGATGCCTTGAACTTGTTCTTTATAATCTAATTCCTTCGTGGAACAGGTGGTAAGGGTTCTAAGAGTCAATCCGTTACTTGTTACAGCACTTCTTGCAATTACCTTGGTTTGCTTTGTTCATCCAGCGTTGGGTTTATTACTACTGCTCCTTTCTCATGCTTTGTGCTGTCATAATGCACTGTGCAGGTATATTTCAAATTCTAAATCCCTTTTCTCACCATTTTCATCGCATTTTAAAATTAATTCAGGAATTATTGAAATAAATCTGTGACAGATTACCCTGTGTTTAGTGGTGGATTGTTTCGTTAACTATTGTACTGAAAGAGTGGAGGGACATACCTGTATGGTTTAGACAAATGAAGTTATTTGATGTCGTGGATGTGAACAGAAGTCTGAATGTGTATGGCCATGCAAGGGCATGTTCTTGTGACATGAAATCCTTAGCAGATTCCATATCTCTCTTGAATATCATGCTGTTTAAAAATTTAGTCCTGTTGGATATTTAAGGACAGTGCTGTTCATTATGCACTATCTGTTGCCTGCACCACATCACATTTTATATGATGAAATTGTCTGTTCTGTTAATGGAGTGCAAGAATCGGAAGTGAATGATAATTAAGAGTGGCTATTTTTATGTGAATTAGTCAAAATTCAATTGTTCAATGCATCTCTTCTACCAAATCTCTAATTTATCCTGGTGAATGTTAATATATAATATCAAAAACTTGAAGTATGTGAGGCATTTACTTCAGATGTGACTATGGTGATCCTAAGAGTTCCTCCCTGTTTTTGTGACAGTTTTTTGACGACTTCCTTTCGCAGCCATGCACAAAGAAAGGAATTATTTGATTCCAAAAATGAAGGCAGTGATGGGCCTCAACAATTTCCATTTAACTATGGTGGTGGCTTCAATCAGAATTCCCCTTTGGACGAAAACTATTCCAGTAGCCCAGAGTCTGCAAAAAGCTTTGGTGACACACAATTAGAGATCTTTCACCACCGGCACGGGTTGCTAATTCTGCATTTTCTCGCAGCAATCATGTTTGGTCCCTCTCTTGTTGCTTGGTTGCAGGTACAAATTATATATCCTTGTCTGAAATGTGGGAACTGCATTATATATTTATATGGTTCCTGAGCATTTTAGATTGTTCTCAGTATTGAAATTTTAAAGTTTCCTGAATTAGGACTGGCCACTATTATCAGTGCTACAAGTTACATGATAATATTACTGATCAATTCTGCATTCAAGGGTGAAGCCAGCAATTTTTTATTATTTTTTTTGTTTTTATTTTTTGGTGGTGGTGGGGGGGTGGGGGGAGGGGGGGTGTTTTACATTATCTTATAAGTTTGTTATTCACCATGCAATTTTACCAATTTTTAAATTTTAATAAATATTAACTAAACTAATTTTTTAAAAAAAAATTAGAATATTATAAGGTGTCTACATTCTTTTATTACTAGACTTAAAGAAGTAGCATAGTTAATCTTTTTGAAAATTGAAAGATTGAGTGTTTGAAATGTAGTGAAAAGGTTTTGATAAATTAATTTTACAAATTTGTGTGGCCGTTTGGGGGCAGCACACCCGAGGAAATTTTTTTTGAGTGTATATATATATATATATATATATATATATATATAGTCTCGATCTAGTGCACATATGCTGACTTTCGCGAAAGTTAGCACGAAACCGACTGTTGGATTAGATACTCTTGTTATGATGTTTGCCAAAAATATGTATATATATTTTCAGATGAATTTAGAATTGATTTATGTTCTGTGGAGTTCAATTGATAAAGTAGGGAAGTTGATAATTCTTGTACTGTAATTCTTATTGTTGATAGTCGATTTAATATTTCTTTCCTCCTTAAATGTTGGTAACTTGCCAACTACGTAAATTTGATTTTATTATGTGCACTTGATTATTGCATTTTACTTTATTGTGATTATGCTTGCTACGTAACATAAAACATATAAACCTATGTCAACATTTCAATGTGCGACCCTTGTCTGCATAGATAATGCATTAATATTCATCAAATATGTTTTTGGTTTTCATTTTTTGAAAAATAGACTGACATTGGTAATAAATATATTATAGGCACCATTTGTTCAACTCCTGATCATCTTTGTTTTCACACAGTCATTCGTACTGCACATGCACATGAACTATGGAAATGGGTGCTTTTGGTCTTGTATACATATAGTCTATGAACTTGTGTGTACATACCCAAAATCAATAATGATATTGAAAGATTTGCAAAGAAAGAATAGAATATTATTAAGAAGATTAAAACACAATTACACGATATTATATATTGGTTTACCCTATGTACTAAAAAGACTAAACTACCCTCCTTAAATATATTAAATATACAAATATATTCTTACTGATACATGTATCAGCATCCAAGCTTTAGGATTTTTGTACTGAAATTTACTTAGTTATCAATGTGCCATGTCCCTGTGAGCTACTGCATAAAATGTATTCTCTTTTGACACATTTTTGTGCATGGTTAGCCTTCATATATAATCTTCTTTGTGGTTGCAGAGGATAGGGTTAGGCCAGAGTTTTCCATGGTTCCTGGATTCAGCTCTTTGCACTGGTGTCATCCTCCACGGCATCTACAATTCAAAGCTTGAAAATAGTTCCTTCTTTTTTCCCTTCCCGGGCATTCCAAGCTGGGAAATAAGACTGAGCTTCATCTACTTGCTTGCCGGATACTTCTCCTATCTTGGTGGCCTGGCCTTGGCTCCTTACAGGGGTTTTTATGCCATGGCTGCCATAGGGGTCATTTCTTTTGCTTTGAAGATCACACAGAGAAGGAACAGGGAGAAGGGAGAGTCACATTTTAGCAGCCGAAAACATTCTCACAGACACTGACATAGCTTCTCCTGAAAAGCATACATATACAAAAGTTTTGATGCCGACAGATTCTTAGAAGGTCCCTTGTACAATTATGTGTGATTTGCTGATAACTGCAAGAGGGCTAAGAGTTGCCCCCAGACATGGGTCCCGTTGCCAACAGCCATGCAATTGAGATTTGTCACTTGATACGAACCTCTTTGTTTACTGATGTTAAATGAAAATTAAAAAAAAAAAGACAAAAAGAAAAAGAAAGATTTAGTGACATGCATTGGTGGGCCATTTTTCAGGGGAAAAAATTATGAGTTTTTTCCAATGAAGAAGTTTGGAGGTTTTTTGGGTTATCAGCCCGTGCTCATATCATTAACAGTATCAGTTGCAGAATGCTGTTTTGATTGATACTATAAGCTCATTACTTGAGAGTATACACAATCCTCTATGTCTCCTTTAGTCATAATAAGAAATGAACTAAAGGGGCTAATTTTTGGTGTTCATGAATATGGAATTCAGAAAGTGGCTCCTAAAACCATGGTGAGTTGTCACAGTTGCTATTTACTTATTTATTTTTAAATAACCATACTACATGATATTCCTTCACTCTCAAGTATGAAAATTTCTTCTTGTTTGGTTAGTAAGAAACTAAGTTTAGGGCATTAGCAGGCAAAGCCGCAAAGGTCAATCCTACCATTACTATGTTCTGTACTGATGTGTGATATTTTGATTTTCATTTGACAAAGCAGTTTACCTTTCCGAAGTCATAGAAACCAGATCTGTGTATCTGAACTCCCACTCTTGTATGCCAGTGTTTAACTTCTCCTTTGTTTTTGTATGTAACATTGAAATTCTGTTTAATAACCTTGTTAACTGCAAATGATGAGTCTGATCAAGCTTTGTTTTACTGTTCAGCTTCATTCAAGAAAGGATGTATTAACTTGCCTTTTTTTTAAAAAAAAAAATTATTATTATTATTTTGAAATGCAATTGAAATTAGGTTTTTCAAAATAATTATACAGAAGGGAAAAATGTAGGCTCCCCGCCACATGGTGTGTGATATGGTAATGCTATTTTAGCACAATGGCTGATGAAATATACCAGTCATATCAACAGCATTATCTAAATTATGTTGGTGTGGGGCTTGGTTTGGCTGCTGAGCAAGTATGGTGCGGCTCAGCAGTTTCAAGACCTTTTGGCCAGTGTAAATTCAGTGTTTTGAAAAACCGACCGTTGGATTGAATATTGTTCTTATGTATGACAGGCATGCCAACAATCACAGTGATCTGACGGTCGATTTATGAGATACAGACTGTGAAAAATTTTAATAGATTGTTTGAAACACATAGACTGCTAAAATTTCATAGACTGTTAAAATTTTTTACAGTCTGTATCTCATAAATCGACCGTCAGATCACTGTGATTTTTGGCATGCCTGTCATACATAGGAATAATATTCAATCAAACGGTCATTTCAAAACACTGAATTTACATTAGCCAAAAGGCCTCAAGAGCTGATGAGCCGCACCATACTTGCTCAGCAGCCAAACCAAAGTCGTTGGGGTGATGGGTGATGTGGCATGCTGTTCATCTATTGGTTTAGCATTTTCATGTCGTGATACATGAATCATTAATTATATCATGAAAATGATCAAAGTGACAATAAATGAGAATAGCAACACTCAAAAATAAAATCTCATTTAATGAAGACCCAAACACGCCCTTGGTTTCCTTTTCAGTACTTCACTGGATTAAGACAGATATCTCTTCTAAAGACATATAGATCCAGATTCCAGAATTCCACCAGTAAAATTAAGTATGTGCTGCTCATTCTTGCATGTTATTTCCCTTGGCAAACAAGGTATAGGTTTTAACGTACTAATCAAATTGATATGAAACTTGTTTGGGGGAAAAGAAAAACAAACACCATGCTCTGATTAAACTTGCTCCAATTAAACAAGTGTTTAAACAATAATCAAGTAAAAGAGTGCAAATTTATTATGAAACAAAACAAATATCAGACCAAGTAAATCCCATAGCAACCAGTCCCCCTCCCCACAAAGCTACCAGATACAATCTCTCCCCTCCTTTATTCATAAAACAACACAAATCAGAAGCACAAATCAAATCTAAACATGCACATTCTGAAGAAGAAAAAACAAAACACTAGTAAAAGAAATGGAGGCAGAATGGTAATATGAAGGATAAGGAAGCAAATAACATCGGCATGAACAACTGAGGAGAGAAGTTGCCAGCAGCAGACTTGGCACCGGGAGTGGGAGTAGATGGAGCTGGTGCAGGTGCATGGGTGGGGGTGGCCGCCTCAGACACGGCCGCCAGTGCCACCATTGCAAGTATCATGAAAATTGAGGCAAATGAAGGCACTTGTATCCTTCCCTTGGCCATTTTTGAGAGTAGAAAGATATATCAATGATCTGAATCTCTTAGACTGGTTGCTTTTATAGAAGTGTAGGATTGAGGAAAGGCCATGTCTTGGGTAGTTTAAGTACTCTGTCCAGTGACCAAATCTTCCTTAATTAATCATTTTGCTCGTTACACATGGCATTGGGTGATAGGTCGATCGAGTCAACTGAACTGCCAGAGCAGTTGAGGTCACAAAGATTGTTTCTGTGAAGTTAGCCTTTCAATCTCATGCACAATGGAGACAACATTGGGAACAAGTCAAGATACCTTCACAGGGTCACTTGCAAGCATCCTTCTTTTTATGTTTTTTTAAAATTTTATTATTTATCATGATATTTCTTGCATTTTAATAGACTTAAGCTAGGCTGTTAGATTAAGATCTAATGGTGTGTGGTAATAGACCCATTCCACAGGGCCCTTATCTAGCCTTCCAGCTTTCCACAAGAGACTCATATACAGCCTGTACCACTTGTTGCAGTACAACAAAGTTTTTAATTCTCAAGTGTTCATTTACAAAATGGCCTGCTGCTCAAGGTTAGGTAGATCTGATATCATTGTCTTGACCTTTATAAAAATATATAACTTAAATCATATGCTAATCTGAGTTCAAACAATCCTCATGAGTTTATGCACTTTTTTTAATTTTTTTTTTTTTAACGACATACTAATGAGGTGGTTTTTTGACTGTGTGCTTGATGAAATTGATTCTTTATACATTGTACATCTGTGTACGAATGGGTAAACGAATTAATTTTGTATTAATATAGTTAATATCATCAGAACAGCATCGTATGTTTTAGACTATGATCAATGCAATTAGGGTCCAGCTGAATAACGGCTTATTGAACTCGTACCCTCTCCATTTTGGCAACCACCCAGATGTCTCAGTCCTAAATAATATAAGATAAAACTTCCAAGGCAGAAAAGTGAGACCTGGAAACCAGTTTTAAGTTAAAGAAGACATGTTGATGGAAGTAAATGTTGACATTATTGGCATTGTGATAAGACTTTGAATGGGCCACGACGTTCGCAACGTGCCATCAAAAGAAATCCAAAATATCTTGCATGAAGACACATACGCATTCAAGTGGTTATGGGATCATTTCATAATCCAGCTTCTATTATCTTCTGGCCAAGGAAATA
>JAESVK010000204.1:764748-778401 GCA_017140935.1 Hamamelis virginiana | reverse complement strand
ACCCGAAGAGAATACTTATAGTCAATTGCTGTAGTACACGAACCTTTAACTGGGACCTATCACATTGACTCCTGCTAGATGAGGGCAATCATTTCGTAGCAACTACGATAACCTGTTTTGACAAAATCAATATACCTAAACCAAATGTGAAAACAGGTTTTGAAATTTAAATCCATACTCAACTCAATAGTCTTAAATCCCTACTACTTGTAATCAGCTACACAAATTCTTCTTTGCCTTTCATCTTTCTTGAGAATCATATTTCTCTGTTAAGTTTATATGCCATCATGTCTTCTCTCATTGCCTCAATACATATTATTATTCTTTCTGGCCTTTATCATGTCCTTGTAGCCCCTTAAACTTTGTACATTCATGGATCTGAGTCCAACCTTAAAAGAAGAAGCAAATTACAACTATCTGATAACCAGAATAAACAGAGGAGCAGTGATTCATCAAAACTATGTGTGGCTGACAACACAATTCCAATTCCACCATTCTAGTCTATCATTAATTTTCTTATTAAATCTCTCCTTGCCAAATCTATTCATGTCCTTTCTTCTGTTCTGTCCACCACTGTCAACACCCTCCCCCTCTGCTCTTTGTAGAAAAACTGAATCTCATTGTTAATTATCTTGATTACAACTTATCCCATTGGATGGTTTACATAGAGAACAAGAATAAACAATACGGATTTACGTACATTAGAATTGAAACACATAAAGAAGGAAATAAAAATAAATCAAATTCTTTGATATTCTCTCAATCTCCTTCCTTGATGTGCTTTCATCATTGACTTCCACCATTCTGGTCTATCATTAATTTTCTTATTAAATCTCTGATGTAGCGGAATATTAAAGACAAGCTCACCAACAACGAACAACCTTCCAAATCCCTGTTGACATGTCACAAAGACAGTGCCAGGAAAATAGGTAACCAAGTACTCGATCTTCGCAAAGAGAGAAACTTAGGGAAAAGAGTGAAAACTCTCAATAAAATTCTTATTAATTCATAAACTGATTTGCCAAGACTGCTACAAGCATATTTATACTAAAACAAAGCCTAGGAACCCTAGCTAGAAAATGGAAATAAATATTAATTCCCGATTTTTTGCTTTATGCCATATTTTAGTGCTTCATGGAATCCTAATAACACCTAGAAACTTTCTTAAATTGACCATATCTATTATGGTATCATCTAAATACTCAAATTTAACTATTAGAACTCTAAAAACAACTAAAATCAATAAAATAAAATTCTAAAATATAAAAATCCGAAAATTACAAAATATTAATAAAATCTCCATGCGATCTGCATCATCCTCCCCATGTTGGAGAGAATTCGCCCTCGAATTCGCCCACTCCTCGTCAGAAATAAGATATTGATGTTGTCCACTCCATCGGATTAGATATTTCGAATATTTTAACCGCTTCAATTTAACACTTTTCACAACTTGCATAACTTTAAAGTTTTTTGCATTGATCTTCAATTTATTGACAAAATCCACCAAATATGGAGGAAATACCATACTAAAATTTTCAACTCCTACAAAATCAATTGATGGGCTAATTGGATTTTGTGAGTTGATCACGTAATGAAATCCAATAGAATTCGCCTTCAATGAATCGGTCCTTTCAATTAAAACTTTCAACTCTTCCTCAATAAGTTGTTGATTTAAATCTTGTATTTCTTTTATAACACTGTCGGTGTTTACATGAATATCATCTTCGATATACTCATCAAAGATTGGTGGAGAATTAAAGTTGACATGTATTTCAACTTTAACTTCCCCAAAATCATTAAAAGGACTCTGAAAACCTGAATCGTTAATGTCAAACGGATCACTATACTCATCATCCTGATCCTCCTCAACCACGGAGGGTGGAGAGGGAGTTTGACTTCCACGACGCCGCCCTAAACGCATCTCAACCATTTCGGCCCGCATCGCTTCCATCTGTTGCCGCAGTTGGGCTACGTAATCTCGTTTGTACACATTGTCCAGAGGGACATTACGACCGCCACCACGACCCGTTCTCAAAAGCGACATGATGCAGGAACAACCTTTAGCTCTGATACCAATTGATACAGCAGAATATTGAAGATAAGCTCACCAACAACGAACAACCTTCCAAATCCTTGTTGACGTGTCACAAAGACAGTGCCAGGAAAATAAACAACCAAGTACTCGATCTTCACAAAGAGAGAAACTTAGGAAAAAGAGTGAAAACTCTTAAAAAAATTCTTATTAATTCATAAACTCCTTTTGCCAAGGTGGCTACAAGCATATTTATACTAAAAGAGAGCCTAGAAACTGTAACGCCCCAAACTGACGCTACTGAGGACCCTCCCGGGTAGGTCAACACGTGTCAATTAGGGATACAACCTGATAAGCTCATTCATATTTCCACATAGAAATAGCAAAGGATTTATATAACAAAAGTGAAATGCAAGAGTGTTCAACATGCAATGTTCCCAAGCGTCAAATGCATATAGTAAAATATATCTGCAATATATAATAATATGCCAACATCCTTGGAACATAGGTAGAATATATTATAACTAACAGTCCCAAAATATCAGTCTACAAACATAACTACCTATTCCTCTGAACCAGTGCCCAAAACACAGCCAGTCCTAGCACCAAAGGAAAAGAATTCAGTCTCGACGAACCAGCTACGTTATCTAGAGAATCTGCTGCATAAAAGCAGGGGTGAGCTTCCACTAGCTCAGTAGAAATACTATTCTTAACTAACAATGATAATATTGATGCATAAATCGAATAGTTCAAGTTTCACAATCAACAAGTATATGCGGTTCAAGAATCATACAAATATCCATAGGTAATATATCTGAGTTTCACAAATACAAATATCATTTATGCTCATGATTCATTTATAATATGTTCCATATGAAAGAGGAGTATTCTCTGACTCTTTCCCATTCATCATAACCACAGCCGATAGAGGAGTATTCTCTGATTCTATCCAAAACATCATAAACCATATCCGATAGAGGAGTATTCTCTGACTCTATCCACATCATCATAATAACAACTGACAGAGGAGTATTCTCTGACTCTGTATCACACATATCCACATATATAATCTCATGACATAAAATAAATAAATCATGGCATCATGTCAATATATCACAATAACATGACATACTTGCACATTCTAACAGCATAATATTTCATACAAAGAAAAGAGGAATTATGCATCAAGGCTTTATAATTGGTTTTCAAGTTCATCATCACAAGTTTAGTTTTAAATCAAATCTATCATCAGTATTAGTAAGAATATGCGTATCCCTACCTCAAAAGTTAAGTCTCCAACCGAATCTTACAAATAAATGTAAGCTATGATGCATAATGGTCTTCCCAAGGGTTCCCCATATCTGAAATGAAAAGTAAGAAACATTCTCATAACACTTACTAAGGGTCAAATGAACTAGATAAGAAAAGGAAGAGAAAAAGATCCATCTATCGAAAGGCTATCTATCGATAGATAAAACATCGCTATCGATAGAACATTCCGAAGTCTAACAATCATATAGTCAGTGAGTATCATCTATCGATAGGTGTTCTTCATCTATCGATAGAGATCGCGTAGATCGCAAACCTGCGAGTAGCAAAACACTCATTTTTCCAAAAACTCATCATTTCCACAATTTACTCAAAATCCAAACACCAAATTCGTAGGTCTACTACAAATAAGCCCATTTCTACCAAAATCCACAAAAATGACAAAGATCCAACGGTACGACTTGAGAAACCACAAAGTTTTAGGCATAAAACCCATATAACCCCAAAACCACACATATACTCAAAATACCCACATTTCTCAATAAAACCCTTCAAACCAAACTCAATAAAGTCCGATCTACCAATGTCAAGTCCTCACAACCAACCATTCCTCACAAATCCGAACCTTCCACATCAAACTCACAAAATAGGTTTTGAAACAAAACTAAGAGAAAGAAGAAGAAGAAGAAGAAGCACAAGGCTTACCTCCTTCCGGCGAGTCCACGTAGTTCCCGAGCTCCGGCACTAGGTAAGTCTCTCTCTTTCCCGAAGCTACTCTCCCTTGGCTGCCGAAAGTGAACGAGTATAAGTCGCCCGCGGGCTGGGTTTTTTAAAATCCTAAAAGGGTGTTTTTTTAAAAATTTTTAATTTTTTTTTTTTTTTTTTTTTTTTTTTTTCAAAAATCATTAAAATAATGTTTTAAAAACTCGGGTTTTCATAGAAACCCTAGCTAGAAAATGGAAATAAATATTAATTCCCGATTTTGTGCTTTATGCCATATTTTAGTGCTTCATAAAATCCTAATAACACCTAGAAACTTTCTTAAATTGACCCTACCTATTATGGTATCATATAGATACTCAAATTTAATTATTAGAACTCTAAAAACAACTAAAATCAATAAAATAAAATTCTAAAATATAAAAATCTGAAAATTACAAAATATTAATAAAATCTCCATGCGATCTGCATCAATCTTTCCTTGCCAAATCTATTCCATGTTCCTTTCTTCTGTTCTGTCCCACCACTGTCAACACCCTCCTCCTCTGCTCTTTGTAGAAAAGCTGAATCTCATTGTTAATTATCTTGATTACAACTAACCCCATTGGATGGTTTACATAGAGAGCAATAATAAACAATATGGATTTATGTACATTAGAATTGAAACACATAAAGAAGGAAATAAAAATAAATTAAATTCTTTGATATTCTCTCAATCTCCTTCGTTGACATACTTTCTTCATTGACTTCCTTTTGATTCATTTCCATAAATCCTTTCCTTGATTGTCTCTTGTCTTGATTTGTTTCCTCAATACTCTCAATTATGGAAAGCCTTCTTAAAAGCTAAAAAGAGATGTCTTAACAAACCTAATGCATCGACATGAGTAAAGAAAACGAATTCAAAATAAAAGAAAAAGAAAGCCTTTTGGAAAGAGCTTAACACTTCAGGATCATCTTAAAGGCTTGTGAAAAACTCTGTGGCACATCCATAAAATTCGTTCTTCTACAGCGAACTATATAATTTTTTTTTTATTTTTTTTTATTTTTGTTGGTTAATTACATGGCATACTGAGCTATAAAGGTGATAAGGTGTTTCAATTTGAATTTCAGAAATGAAGGAAACAAAGGAGTAGAAAGCTACAAATATTTCTCTCTGAATATGTTGGTAATTAAAGTTAAACAGTATCCAATTAGAAGCTCCAGACCAAGAAATGAAAAAGCTAGATTAAGTTGGCCGGCCTCCTCTAATACGGAGGCTCATCGCTCTGGTTGCCATGGCTCTCAAATTTGCTCTGGCCAAGGAAACAGATGTTCCAGATTGGTCATGGGTTGTTTCCCTAAAAGCCTCCATGAATTCTTCTCTCTGCAACCTAAGAGCTAATGCTGCGTCTTCATGTTGGCTCGCTACACCCACTCTCCTTATTCTTCTTACAGTAGTAGTATCTCTGCTTGATGATACCCCAGAAGGCCGGGTACTTCGATGGCGCCCATTACTGTGACATCTCCCTCTCTCCGGGCTTTGACGCTTGGCTTCTCGATTATTCAACTCTCCAGCTGCCTTCCTTACTTCGATCTCTTGTGGAAACAAAAGCTGTATTGTGTTCCAAAGAACCGTGTTCACAGTGCAAGATCTTCCATTGCTGCAAATTCAAACAAGAGATATAAAATTACCCCAAAAGTGAATTGCAATTATATAAAACACTATAATTGAAAATACTAGCTGATTGGCTTGAAATCATAGCTGGGAATACCTTATTATCTGCCTGCACTTTGGGCACCGCTTCCCGCATTTATCAGCTGCAGATCGCAAACATTTCTTACAGAAACTGCAATAGATGAGAAAACTACTCAGGCCCAATTGATCAAGTGCAATCAAAGAAATGAATGCATTATTAAAATGGTCATGGATCACAACAAATCCACTAATATGGAGGAGTGATATATGATTCAAGTTTCCAATGAAAAGAGGAAATCCAAAAAGATGATGAAATAAGACATAATGGCCAATACATTTTAAGGCCCCTGTAGTAAATCTTAGGGATTTTGAGTTTTACCTGTGTCCACAAGGAGTAGTACTAGGTTCGAAGCAAATCTCCAAACAAATCTGCAAATTACAACAGACCCAATTAAAAATAAAGGAAACCCAGTTTTCTATGATTGATTTAAGTTAAAATTAATGACAAGATAAACGATCAGAAGACTCTTACTGCGCAAGAAAGCTCTTCCCTCAGTTTATCCATGCACGGAAGAGCCGAACTTGAGCAAGAAACACCAGAACTCTGTCCAGGCAATTCATCCTCTGCTACTTTGTTTTCTTCATTCACAGGGGTTTTTGATTCTGTCTTCTTGTTCTCACTCTCTGTCGGTCAAAAGTATCGAAATGGAAAATTTTAATTGCGTTTTCATTTTTCGTCAGCTTTCTCAGCACCCAAACCCGGTAAACACAAGAGAAGAAAGCGTTGGCATTCCAAATAATACTGAGAAAATTGAAATACCTTCTCTTGCAGGTGGTTCTTCATCAAGATCAAGAACAGCAACAGGGATTGAAACGAGACTCCTTCTCTGAGCCCTGCGTTTTCTGAAAACAGAGAACATGAACTGAAGTGTCTGTTTGGTTTGCCAAGAAAATAGAGGAAAATACAAAAAATGAAAATTCTAAATCTTAGTTGATGGGGATTTATACCTTCTTGAATTTGTGGGTGGAGTCTTGAACTGCAAATCGGAGCGTTTCTTGTGCTTGAACTCTCGATCGGGCGTGTCTTCGACGACAAGGCTTGCAATAAGAAGGGCCTCTTCGTCCCAACCAGCCATGGCAGCCACAGATTTGAATCTGGGACTGAATAAACTCTCTGTATTTGCGCCATTTTCGACTGTGTTTGATTCTTTTGGTGGGTCTTTTTGGTCGTCTGGGCTCTTCTCGGATTCTTCTTTTCTCGCCATTTTTGGGTTATTTTGTGAGAAGGAAACGCTTAATTTTTGCTGAGAAAAGGCTTATAGGAGGAGACACACAGAAGCAGGAAGATAGTTTGTCTTAACGGTCGAATTTTTTTTTGAATTGGTTTTGTTTCAGCCTCTGTAACGGCTATAATTTCGTGATTTGTAAAAGTGAGTGTGCGACTACTCAGATTGTTACCGTTTGGTGTCCATCAATCCATCACCGTCCAACTGAGATCAGGTGAAGCTAATCAAATTAACTGATTTAGTGTGTCTTAATTTGTTCACCTCGTTAATTACCCATCTTAACATGGTTAATTACATGTTTGATTTTAAATTTTTTTTTAAAGCATTTATGGATATTTTGATTTTTTAAAACATGGTTAATTACATGCTTGATTTTTTTTTTTTTTTCACAAAAAAATCACAATGATCAAACGGTTGGTTTTTGAAAAAAAAAAAAAAAAAATCAATTAGAAAAATTTGACCGCTCGATTAGATAAATTATAGAACATATAATCAATTACACAATATATTTAAAAAACTAGTTGTTCGATTAGATAAATTGCTTACGAATTTCATATTCACAAAAAAAATCACAGTGATCAAACGGTTGTTTTTGAAAAAAATCGATTACAAAAATTTGTGACTTTTTTGTTGTTTAAAATATCACTACTTCTTTCAATTGATCTTTTCATAATCTAGCCATTAGATATCTGAGATCTTTTTTGAATGTTTATTCAACATCTTATGCTAATCGGTTAGATGTTGAATAATTTTTTGAAGAAAGTCATATATAAAATAATTTTTTTCCTAAAAGATCACTTATGGAAAAAACTCAAATGGAAAATGAGGTGGGGGGTTGGTGATGGCAAGGTATCCTTTTCATATGGTGGGATGGTATCAAAGTCTGGATGGAATAATTAAATTGGGACCTAAGGGATAATGAGTTTTATATGTAGTGGCAAGTGGTTGGTCATAACAATATTAACTCAAATTAAACTTATTTCCATATCTTGGAAGTTTGTTTGTAGGAGTGGAGACCCTAAATCTAATCCAAAATTTATGGAAAGATTGGTTTATTGGATTCAAGACAATTGTAAGGATGAAATAAATATAAAATTTTGGTTAACAAGAATTTGCTTAAGGCTAGCTTCGAGTCAAGAACTTGCCTCAAACAAGAAAATGAGGTTGCCCTAGTAGCATCCTAGCCATAAAAAATTCCCATTAGCATGGTTTTGGGCTCAAATCAGCAGGCCCTAATTGATGCAGATGATAATTAGTATCATATATATATATATATAAAGAAGATCTATGTAGCCAAATTTTGTCAAAATTCTATATGATATGTTATTAAGTATATCTACAAAAAATTCAATCAACTAACCCATCTCTACACTGTAACATTACACATCATTATGGTAAAACTAAAAAGCTTTTAAGAAAAAAAAATTACAAAAACCAAAAAATTATAATCACCCTCTCACAAGTTTCACAACCACCCTTTCCTTTTTCTCTTTTTCCTCGCTTTCTTCTTATGTTCAACCAAAATTTTATTTATTCTGTCCTGCCAAGGCAAAACCTCGGTCTGTGGATCTTCGAATATTGCTAGTACTCGATCCCTAAGGCCAGTATCGTTGACATCACAAAACCGGCTCGACCAATCTGGTGGCTCGATCGCTCTAGTCCCTAGCCCGGGGGCTCGATCCTTAGACCCTACATTTTCCTTAAACTGCCAATCGGACACATAAGTAGCAACCCTCCTATAAAATTTCTCTTTAAAAACTTCCCATACTTGATACTTATAGTGATTAATCACCATAAATCCAGGATCCACATTAATAAACTTAAAACCATCCCTTAAATGAAAATGGTGCACCACATTGATCAATGTGGCATTCAATGCCTCAGGTTTTACAATGCTTTTGTGCCTCTCTGAGGCACGCTGTCTACATGTGTACCCGACCATAACTCCTTGGGGATGGATATGGGTCAGACCCGAGGGCCCAAAACTGTGGCACGTGGTCCGTAATTCAGCCACATTATTGGGCATGGATTGGTTTGTAAGGATATCATGCAATAATAAGCCCGTGGGCAAGTGGAAAAACTCATCCACGTCGATGAACCCGACCCATTCGCAGGCATCCCGAGCCCGTAATGCACAATGGGCGAACCCGGCTTCTTGGGTCTTGGCCCAAGGCCATACGTATCGGGTAACGTTGAAATTCGAATCTTCTAACAACCCGATCACGTCTTCGATGTTGTCCTCGCTGTTGTTGTCATAGATGAACCATCGTTGGACCCCGATTCCGGCATGGTACATGATCCATTCTCGCATGAACCGGGCCTGATTTCGGACCATGGTGCATATGCACATTTCGTGCTCTTTTCTTAATGGGGGATCGGGCTCCAATCTGTATTCGGGTCGGGCAATTGAATGCAATATGCCTCTGCCTTTCAGCCTGATAGAGACCTTAACGGAATTGTTAGTCCTCTGTGGGCTACCCAATACAATCAAAGGCGTTTTGCACCGTACGATCTCCTGGGCGACGGATATGACGTCCGATCGTAATAACAACTTCGGTTTCCTGAAATCCCAGCCGTACACGCACTCGAACCTCGATGGCTCAGAGAGTCTTTCTGGCCGTAGATTAAGACCTTTCACAAAAACAACCGTAGTGTTGTCGCGGTCGATCAAAGCTCCATATACAAGAGCGTCCCAACGGTGGGTGGGCCCGGGCATAATATAACCGTTTGATGATGATTTCAATCCAATTGACACTGTGAAGCCCAGTGCATGAAGAGGACACCGTACGATCTGGTCATCGAGATTTCCATATTCTACACGAACCGGAGGGAGCTTGTGGTGCGGCTCAGATGAGTTGGGAGAGAAGTAAATGCAATCGAGGTCATCTTTGGTAAATAAGCGAGCCGATGGAGGGTATCTTAGGAAAATAAGAGCCTGGTCTGGAAAAATAACCGTTTCTCGAATTGAAAATATCGGAGTGAACGGAGACTCGCCGGAGATGACTTCCATCGCCGGATTTCTCCGTGAAGACACCACAACTGGATGAAAGGTCTCTGTTTTAAGTTCCAAAAACAGTAAGTAAAAATTTTAATCAAACAGTTATAATGAATAAAATTCAATTTCAAGATAAAATTAATTAAAAGAATAAAAAGAACAGAGTAACCATAAAAGGAAATCACTGGATGAAAGGTCTCTGCTTGAAATTCCAAAACGGGAATTAAAAATTTTAATCAAACGGTTATAATGAATAAAATTCAATTTCAAAATTTAAAACAGATTACCCATAAAAAGAAATGAGTTATAAAACCCAATTTAATTTCAAATAAAATTGATTGAAATCAATAAATTAAAGAAACGAGATTTAATAATGAATTAAAGGGGGTGAAATGGTAATAAATAGATAGATGGATACCTTCAAAGATGAGGCGAAAAGTGGAGAAGGTGAAGCCAGTGAAGAAAACACAAGAGCAGACAACAAAGATGGTGCACCAGAAGAATCTGCTCCATGATACCACGTCCCGTTTCCTACGATTCTTCATTGTTCTGATAATAATAATACCCGAACATAACCCCAAATCTCTTCTTCTTTCTTTTCATTCATGAGATTTTCTCTTCTGGCTTCTTCTTCTTTTTGTCTTCTCTACTCGAAAGCCTCTCAGGAAAGTTAGTCAGAGATAGAAAGTGAGAGAAAATCGGAAGCTGTCATTGGCTTTGATATGTGTATATATATATATATATGTGAGAGAGAGAGAGAGAGACATGTTGTTTCACGTCTGGTGTATCGACCGTTCATGTCGGTTTACCTGCGGTCGTTAAATTGTCCTGTGATTAAGATCTGATACTAACTGATTCTTTGAAATGTAATCAACCACCAAATTAAGGCTTGCCACTTCATTACCAGTAGGAAGAGCTAAGCAAATTTGCTTCAGCCGAATGTTTATCATTCATCTCAATTGATGACAAAACGGTCCCTCGAGTATTGTTAGAAGAGGGATTTGGTTGGGTGGTATTGGGAATTGATATGGACCCTAATGCGGAGAATATTAGATACCTTCCGTGTTAATTCGTGCTCCGCAATTCATAAGTAATTAGATCATGGGAACGTGAGACCCACTAGAAAAGCACATTCCTCCGAACCTTGCCACGTAATCCGACTGTTGCGTCGGGTTTGAGAAGGTTCCGAGGAGAAAGAGGCTATACATAGACCAGGTGTCACCGCATAAAAACTTGAGTGGCCGCCCTCCTCGTCCGCATATCCAAACCCTCCTTGTGTAAAAACTAAAAAAGTTGTTAGGATTCAAATATACAATTTTTTTTTTTTGGAAAAATTACACTTTTCCCTCCTAACTATAGGATGTTTTCACGTTGATTTGTGTGATTTCAATTGTAATAATGTACCTTTAAATAATTAGATTGTATCAAATTACTTTATTTTGTCAGCTAATCTGAAAAAAAAAAAATGATGTTAGACTATTATTATTATTTTTTATACAATATTTATCATGAACTAGTAAATTGTATTTTGAGATGCTGACATTGCATGGATCACTGTGAATTTTGATAATGATTGACATCCATAAAAAGAGTATCTAATCCAATTGTCGGTTTTTACAATCATGATACATATAAGTGGAACATTTAATCCAATAGTTGGTTTCTTAGAATAACTGTTTTAAATTGGTCAGACAGATCATGAATTAAGATAAGGGAGGCTTAAAACTTAAAAAGAAAGTTGAATAGAATTATTGATCCTAGATAGAAGATGGACTATTTAGTATGGATACAGAAATATGTCATCTTCACTCACCAAACCCAATAAAAACAAGCGGCAGTTAAAGAAAATGGACCATGATTAAGAGTCCTAGCCAATCCTAAGGTCGTTTGATATTGACAATGTTAAGTATATAGTTTTTCAAACCCTATATCATTGAATTAAGGGAAAGACAACAAGAGAAGGTGAATAAGCATTATTTATATTCTCTATCGGTTGTGAAACAAAATGGTGGTCCTTTTCAAACATGGAAAGCATTTTTGAAAGTGCTTTTGACGCTATCTCGGTCAGGTTCTAAGACTAATTGCCATTAAACACAATGGCATTCTAGGAATTTCAAAATTCTCAATTGGATGAAAGAAACTTCAATTCACAAAGAATATACTATCAAGCAAAGAGACCCCTTCCACTTTCTATCTTATAGAAAAAGAAGAGTCATCCACTGAATTGGTGTCCAATTGATCATGGGTGCAGCACCACACTTTTTATAGCGCACAGGTAGGATTTCCTGTGCACATTTCCACAAGAAATGCTTGATTTTTCATGGTATTTCAAGCTTCCAAACTGAATTCCAAAATGAAAGATGTTAAATATATGTATTTTATAATTTATATAGAAACGATCCTATCAGCACATATTGACTTTTGTGAAAGTTAGCATAAAGCTCATAGGTGATTGTGGGATGCATATTTTGAAAACTGACCGTTGGATTAGATACTGTGCATATGTACGTCAGGCATGCTAAAAATCACAGTGATCCAACAGTCGGTTTCTCAGATATGTTTGAGAAAAACTGTGGCAGTTTTTCAGCGGTTAGAATTTTTCATAGTCTGTATTTCTGAGATGCCTACATCGGATCATTGTGATTTTTGGCAAACGTGACATCCATAATAAGGGTATTTAATCTAACAGTCGGTTTTTCAAAATATGCATCCTACAATTCTTTATGAGTTTCATGTTGATTTTCGCGAAAATCAGCATATGCTTACTAAATCAGGACTCATAATTTATAATTCTATATTTTTTGGAGTTTTGAAATGTGGCAGGAGAGAGAATGTGTGGGGGTAATGGAGAACAAATGTGCTGATAATATATTGGGAACATGGGCAATTACATGGGAAAGAAAGTGGCCCACTACATGGTAATGGAAAGGCTTAAATAATGTGGAAGTTCAAGGCAGTTATTGAACAAGGGTATAAAGGGGTTGTGTGAAGAATAGAATTAAGGACACCATCAATTAGTGGTGTTAAAATGGACGGCCGTCTATTTGGCCTGCTGACCAGTCTGATAAGCTAACGGATCAGGCTCGATTCGGTCCGATAACTAATGAATTGGGCTGATATGATCCATAGTAAATGGGCTGGACTGGGCTAAGTTTTTTGTCCAATGGGTCGGCCCTATCCAAGTCCGATAGGCGGCCCAAACTGATTCGCTAGCCCGATCGGATCCGATCCGCCCATTAGCCCGTCCAATAGCCCGTTTGGTCCGATCCGTTTGGCTTACTCCGTTTGGTCCGGTTAGACTAATATGATAGTTTTTGAAATACTTGAATTTTTTTTTACACTTTTGCCCCCTTAACAATCATAAAACGGCTAATTTTAGGGGTATATTTTGTTTTTGGCAAATATCAATCTATAAATAAATCACCTCCGAATTTATCCTTACATCAGCAATCAAGCATTCAAGCTCAAATGTTCTTTAAGCTCTCTGAATCATCATCCACAGAATCTTAAATCTTTTTGGCAAATATTAGCATTATTCAAGCTCTCTGAATCATAACGTCGTTGAACACCAAACCCTTTTTTCAGGTCTCATTGCCTCAGTCTCTCAATCTTTAATCTCTCAGTCTTTCTCTCTCACTGTACATCTACAAAAAAAAAAAAAAAAAAAAAAAAAAAA
>JAESVK010000204.1:745836-764648 GCA_017140935.1 Hamamelis virginiana | reverse complement strand
AAAAAAAAAAAAAAAAAAAAAAAAAAAAAAAAAACATAGTTTCCCGTAGGACACAGTCGCAGTGGTACAGTCACCGGACACAGTTTCAAACCTGCGGCAGATCCATAGTGGCACAGTCGCAGGACATAGTTTCCCGCCGATCCACAGTCGTTGATCCACTACCAATCTCTTTCGCCGATCCACAGTTATTGATCCATTGCCAGTCGCGTCCGTCGATCCACAATCGCCGATCTACAATCGTCAGACAGTTTCCTGCCGATCCCGCAGATCCATTGTCGCTGATCCACTGCTAGTCGCCACTGTCGCCTCCATTGTCCACCGTTGTGCCGGTGTGGTAAGAAACCCTCTCTCAATCTCTGGCTCTCTCTCTTTCTTGAGTCATCAATCTCTCTCTCTCTCTCTCTCTCTCTCTCTCTTATCTCTCTCATTTTAGTCATTTAAATATTAAATTTGTAAAAAACAATAATAATAATAAAAAACTGCCTCTCTCTTTTATTAAATTATATTATGTCTGCCTCTCTCTCAATTCTTATTTTAAAATTGCCTCTCTCTTTTATTAAATTTTGAAACTGCCTCTCTCTCATTTATTATTTAAAAAAAAAAAAAAAAATTTATACTACCATAGAGTTGTTTTATTTTTGTAATGCCATAGTATATAGTACATAGTAAATTTGGTCTCTTTTTATTTATTTATTTATTTTTATTTTTTTTGTTATTCTTGTTTTTTTTTTTTTTTTTTTTTTTTTAAAAAACTGGATCACCATAGAGTAGTTGATTTTGAGGATGGGGGGCTATGGTAGATATGGATATGATGAATTTGACACCTTTGAACTTGGGGATGGTTCAAATGAACCCACCGCCGTTAGTACTATTGGGAGTGCTGGCACCAATGCCACACGGAAGAAACGGTCTGCGGTGTGGACTCACTACACCGTAGAGATGCGTACGATAAATGGTGTTAAAACTAGGAGGGCTATATGTAACTATTGTAAAAAAGATTCCACTAATAGCTCAAATGGCACAACCCACCTTAAAAAGCATGTTGAGAAATGTGATGCCTTACATGCTGGTCCATCAAACCAAAGACAAACCCAACTTAGTTTTGGTATTAGTTTTGGTTTAGGGACCTTCATTTATGATCAAGCCCGAATGAGAGACGGCTTGGCCATGTTCTCTGCTTCTATAGAATTACCATTTACTTTCACTTTGAATTTGAAGAATTTATATAAACATTTGTTAATCCCTAATTTCAGTCTGTTCTAGAAATACCCACAGAAATGTTTGTGTAAAACTTTTCAAAAAATAACGGGCTCAATTAATTCAAGATTTTGCTAATTATAATCCCACTATTGCTTGTACTTTTGATATTTGGACTGCAAGAAATTTTATGGGTTATTTTGTCATTACTGCACATTTTATTGATGATAATTGGGACTTACAAAAACGAATTATATCTTTTCGTCTCTTAGAATATCCACATATTGCCCACATTATTTTTCAAGGTATCATGAATGTTTTTAGAGAATATGATATTAAGAATAAAATATTTAGTATTACTTTTAATAATGCCACTACAAATACTGCATTCATTGATAAGTTTAAACGTCAATTGCATTATCCTCTTGGTTTTCAAATTTTTCACATTAGATGTGCATGTCATATACTTAATTTAATAGCACAAGATGGATTATTATATTTTGAAGATATTACAAAAAAATTAGACAAGCTATTATTTTCATTATATCTTCACCTAAGAGAGTACAAGATTTTCATAACTTTTGTAGAAGCTCTTATGGTCTAAAGGATAAAAATTTTGCCATCGATACTTAACATTGGTGGAATACTATATATCTCATGATAAAATCTTGCAAATCTCACTAAATAGCAATTTTTGACTTCCTTGATCCTAGAGGTCAACAATCTTGTCGCATTGATCAGAATGATTGGGATAGATCCGATCATTTAATGCAATTTTTAGAAACATTTTACATTGCTACAAACACTTGTTCGGGTGCCTATTATCCTACTTCTTGTCTTATTCTTAATATATTGTATAATATTGCATATCAATTTGATGCACATAGAAATGATCCTATGTTTAAAGATGCATATGCTGCAAGAATTTTTTTTGAAATACTGGGGAAAAATTCCATTATTATATACTTTATCTGCTATAATGGACCCTAGATATAAATTTGATGGTATTCAAAATTAAACACCCCTCTTTCATTTGAGTTTAGTGACCTTAAGGAAAAATTACATAGTATTTATCATACCTATGAATCTAAATATGCTAATAATGTTAGAAATAACTTTGCTTTTTCAATACAAAGCATCAACTTTCTTTTGTCAGAATTTTCATGACAAGGTAATCAAAGGGCCACTATTTCATCACACAATGATCTTACCCGGTATTTAGAGACATTTGAATTTTTTACTGATGAAGAAAAAGAAAATTTGAATATTTTATTGTGGTGGAAAACCCATGCTAAGAATTATCTTGTGCTTTCTATAATGACACGTGATCTACTAATCCCTCCAGTTTCTACAGTAGCATCAAAATCTGCTTTTAGTGCAGGAAATAGGACTTTAGATGAAAGGAGGAATAGAATGCTGTCTGAAAGTTTAGAAATGTAAGTTTGCTCGAAGGATTGGAAACGTGCATAAAAAAGAACTCAAGATAAAATCTCAGAAGATTATGATTTGGCTGTTGAATTTGCCAATATCGATATTGAGGATGAGCAAACATTATGTTGAATTTCAAATTTGCATTTTTTTTTTTTCAATTTACAAGGATGGGTAATGTAAATGATGGATGGTTAAGTAGGTGCCAACCTAGTTGGATGTACTTTACTATGGTGATGCAACTCTCTCATTTCAAGATTGTAAACAATTGAAATATGAATAAAATAAGTTTTTTTTTTTTTTAATTATTATTTATTCATGTACTTTAATAGTTATGTTTTTTTATTTTTTTTATTTTTTATTTTTTTTCCATTGTAATTTAAATATAGTGTAAAAAAAAATTAAAATTAAAATTGAAAGTGAAAAAAAACTAAAAGAAAGTGAAAAAAAAAATTAAAATTGAAAAAGCTCGTTAGCCCAATCAATTAGCCCATCAGCACGACCCGGTCCAGTCCATTAGCTCGATCCAATCCGATCCATTAACTTGATCTGATCCGTTACCTTAATGGACCAGTCTAATGGACTGGATTGGACAGGCCTTTTCCTCTTATTGGACTGGCCCAATCCAGTCCGATAGCTTAACGGGCCAAGCACGATCCGAGCCGATAGCTCGTTAGCCCATTTCCTTAACGGGCCAAGCCGGCCCGATTAGTCCATTTTGACACCACTACCATCAACACTAAAATCAACTACAGATTCTCGTATTTTCTTTCATGGCCGTTTGTTTTTCTTAGCGTTTTAGTTTAAGTTAAGAAAGTTACTTTTGTTTATCAATTCCTATTCTAGTGCACAACAGTATTTTAGTTATTAAGATTATTTGTGGAAGATTTCATATATGTCTTCAATCTCTGTAAGGACGTATTTTTAATTTAAATGCATGCATTATTATTCTAATTAAATTCCTTTCTATCATTATTGCAAATATTTTGTTATTTCTTTGAGTTATTTATTTTCTTGAACATTCCATACTCTTAATCCAGAGAGTATATATAACCTCTGATTCTTGTTCAATTGCCAGATCCATTTGGAAACAATGATTGATTAATAGGCAATTGATGCCAACAGTCTTAATTTCATCGATATGCTTAGGATAGATTGTTTTAGCGCGTACATTAGTTTAGGGTTTTATTTATTTATTTTGGTAGTTTTTAGGGTTATATATATATATATAGGGTCACGCTCTCCTTGCACCCTATTTTGACACCTATGTTTACACCTCATTTTCAAAACACTACCTATGATATATATTTTGACGAGCCGACCGTTGGATTCAATACTTTTCTTATGCATATATATCATGTATACCATAAATCATAGTGATCCAACGGTTAGATTTTAAGAAATGTCACTATAAAAAAATGTTATGTTTTTAATTAATTAAAAAAATAATATTTCTTCAAAATGATATTTTTCAAAAACTAATCGTTGGATCACTCCGAACTTTTTCATACATGACAAATATAATATAAGTATTTAATCTAACAGTCGGTTTCTCAAAATATTTGAACCAGTATTTGACCCACACACACACACACACATATATATATATATATATATATATAATTTTCTTAGATGGACGGATGGCAACCAATCGGTGGGCAAAGGTACTGATGTAGAATTGATCCAAGCTCTCAACAAGTTGTCCACATGGGGAATGGAGCAGTCTAGAACCGGTCAAAAGTTGAACAGGGGAACGAATTGATCCGGACTAGTCCAAAGCAAGCAATTTGAGGTTTTTCGGGTTTTTCTTTCCTATTTAAGCTTTTATTAGTTTCCTAACTCAACTATAATAGTGTTTTATGCTTTTTAATTTATGGGTGTTGGGACTTTATCAGATTTTTTTCCCTATTTATAAGCAGTGCAGCTTCAGGCAACGAAACCTTGATCAACAATATTTTCTAGAGAGTTTTTTTCTCTTTGTGAGTTATCATCCCTTGTGGATTCTTGGGTTATCTCAGGATAATGACGAAAAACGTTTGTAGGGTCATGAATAGGCTCGTGAATATGCTCGTGAACAGGCTCGTTAGTAGGCTCGTTCTATCATTGTTTTTATCCCAAACTCCCATGTATAAAAAATATGTAAAAGTAAAAATAATATTTTATTTTACATACTCTTTACATATTTTAATATAAAAAATAAATTAAGTTAAAAGTAATTTTTATTTTACATCTACATCCACTTGATCCAAGAGATGAGTTATAATTATTTTTAGACAGTTTGTAATGAGATAAAATGGTTAGCAAAAGTTCGATTACCTTACATTAATAAGAAAATTTTAATATGTAAAGAGATGGTTTGAACATAATTATTAAGAGACACGTGGATTCATAGCTCTCTAATAGTAATTTTAAACAAAGCTAGTGCAAATGGGTTTAAGAGTAATTAAAACTTATTAAAAGAAAACACTCATAATTTGTAAAATACAAAACCAACCGTTGGATTAAAGAAACTCCTTATGAATATCGTGATTACCAAAAATGATTGCAATCCAACTGTCGGTTTTTGAAAAATGCTTGTCTATTTTGTTATTCAAAATATCACAAACCTTCCATAGTCAGTATAAAAAAACATACCGTTGGATTACTATGATTTTTTACGAGCATGGCATTCATAAAGAGTTTATATAATCCAATCGTGGATTTTTCTAAATGTCATTGGCTATTGACTCTAATCGAGTAACCTCAGAATCCTCAAGTAACCTCAAGCAACTTCATAATAGGTGCACCTTGTAATTGAGTGACTCAGTTTACATGTGTAGGGTTAATTCTATAGTATGTTTCTAAAAACCCACCGTTGGATTGGACAAATTTCTTATGAATGTCATGCTTGTCAATAATCACACTAATCCAACGATTGGTTTTTGAAAAATGTGAAAATTTGCATTTTTAATTGTTCAAAATATCACTAATTTTCCATAGACATTTTTTGAAAATTGACCGCTAGATCGCTATGCTTTTTTTTTGGAGCATGGCATTCCTAAAAAGTTAATGGTGAATTTTTTAAATTTATTTTACAATTGGCTCTTAATATATATATATATATATATATACAGTAATTCTATTATGAGGCCCACCTTACGCAAGGTTGAGTAAGGTCCCCTCCATATGGCCAATTTTATATGACAGTTCGTAAAACTGACCGTTGGATTAGATGCTCATCTTCTGTATGTCATGCCTTCAAAAAATCACAGTGATCCGACGGTTGGTTTCTGAGAAAAATGACTTTGAAAAAACTGCCATTTTTTATTCTTTGAATTCCAATTTTTTTCAAAGTCATTTTTTTTCAAAGCCTTGAAAAATTAAACAAGCCCAGTTTGAGCAGCCTAAAGCTTGGCTCGATTTGGCTTGTTTGCACCCCTAATAATTTGGTATCAGAACAAGGATTCGCTTGGCAATTGATGGCAGATCATGGAGTAGGAGGCAGAAACCTGTTGACAGTGGTCGTAGGGTAGAAGCCCCTAGAGAGACATTAGATGCACAATGAACATCAGTTAAATGATATTCGTGTGTATCTTGCTTGTATGAATCTTGATGCTAACAATAGGTATCTAGTTGTAGACATAAGACGCTTCGAAGGATTAATCAGATGCCAACTTGCCAACAGAAATGCCTTTGATGTCCTGCTCATTAATATTATCTACCAGATAGCAAGGGTGAACTAGAAGAATAGGAATGTTACACACCTAGGCCAACACACCAACGGAGGAAGTATGGTACTTATTAGCCAGTATGGAAACATGTTTGTAGCTATCTTGGCAGACTTGGTATTGGTTTAATAAGAATTTTATAATAGATTTTCTCTTTTCCTTAGTTTTCATTCTTTATGAAGATTAAATTCTAGATGCCTATTTTCCGGGCACTATCTTTGTAATACATTAATAGGTTAATAGAAGGTTGTTCGTTGATGTTGAATTGGTCATCGTAATTTCTGCTGTATCAAAAGGTATGCTCTTTACAAGAAATTTATGAATCATGTGATGTTGCTTACTTTAATGCTTGTGTATGTCAACGGGGTGGCGTGGGTTTTCCTATCCCAATCCCGTCCCATGAATGAAATTTTTTTTCCAAATGCATCCCAAATCGATCCCAATTTAAAATGGGGTAGGTTGGGACGGGGTGACAATTGGGCGGGGTGGGACGGGACAGGGCGGGTTTTCCCATCGAGTGAGAAAATAATTAAAATATTTTTTTTGGAACTAATCTTAATTATAATCTCAAAAAATTTGATTTTAATATTGGATTACAAGTATTTGTAGTTAATATATATATACACACACACACACTAACTCAAGAAAATAGAACTGAAAAGAAAAATCTTAAATCACTAAATATTGTGAATAAACAAAAAAGATTTTAGTATAACTTGATCTCTCTCTTTATTATATATATATATATAATTGTGGACCAGCCTCGTGGCGGGGCTTTGGTGGTGTCCACATTATCACCGGGCGATGTGATTAGGGGGGTTTAGAAAACAAACAAAGGAGTCGCCACCTTATTTTTAAGGAATAAGGAAACCATAAAAATGTTTTATTTTAAAACAAAACAAACTCCATTTTCAATGAAAAGACAGTCTACAAACCAGAGTTGGATCCGGGGGCTAGGTTACGACGTGGGAAGGTTCCAAGCTTTCACTTGTAGGCACCCACCTCGCCCTAATTAAAGGACTTCTAATTTATTTGGGCTATTTAAATTTCTTAATGCAAACAATCCTAAATAATCTAATCAACCAAAAAAATAGTGATATAAATGCATTATCTATATTAGTTATAT
This sequence comes from Hamamelis virginiana, assembly GCA_017140935.1. NCBI lineage: Eukaryota > Viridiplantae > Streptophyta > Magnoliopsida > Saxifragales > Hamamelidaceae > Hamamelis > Hamamelis virginiana. The sequence goes on along the minus strand of JAESVK010000204.1, from coordinate 757,190 downwards.
TAATAATAATAAAAAATATATACAAACAAACCCTAAGAACCTAGGACACCCTACGGGCATTCTAGGGCGGACTTGAGCTCTATTAGCGCCTACGTAACTTACTAGTATCACCTAGCAAGTATCAAAGTCCACGTAGTTCGACTACCCTAGGACTCTCCTATTGTAATCGATCACATCATCAAAGGTATTTCAACCTAATTCAAGACTCTAACTTCGAGAGTTTTTGTTTGTTTAAAATCATTTATTTGAAATAATTTCAAATTAAAAGACTTTCTTAAAATCCAAATATTCTAAAACAATTCTTATCTTTAGAATTCAATTCCAATTAAAAATCTTTTTCAAAGATTTTCAAGAAAACAAATCATATGGGAGGAATTTCATTCCAAAGTAAAAATCTTTAAAACATTTCAAATCTTTTTGAAAATAATTTAATAATCAAATATCTCATAAAATCATGTTTATTATATCAAAATCATTTTTGGAAAATCTCTCGAAGATAGACAATCAAATCGATTAAAATACTCAAATCTGAGTATGACTTTTACAACAAAGGAAATTCCTAGGGAAGGTCAAGTGACCTTCCTAATCCTAGGGTCTCTAACTAGCCCTAAAGTTAATCTAAAAACCTAAAAATACTAATGCAATGCATGCTGAAATTTAAACAAATAAGCATGTAATTAATTCTAAAAATGCATGAAAATGCCCCTAAATGCACACTAATTAATCTATGTGAGCCTAAGCATATTTCTAAGTTGGATTTGGCCTTAAAATAATTTTTAGAAGTGATTTAAAGGCATAAACAAATCCGGACAGATTTGAGCATTAACCTTTAACCACTCTAAAAATCATGAAAATAAAGAATAAAAAAGGTAAAAATGTCCTAGCATGCTTTCTATATGAATATACAAAATAAACTACAAAAATCATGCAAAACATGGCTTAAAAATGATAATTAAACCATTTTAAATTATATATCCAAATCTGGACAGATTTGAATATACACTTTTAATGGCCTAAAAATCATTCTTAATCCATGGTTAATAATGAATAAATACCCTAGCATACAATCTATCATGCTTGATTAAATTACCATGCAAAACATATCAAAAACTACACAAAATTATGCTTACATAATTAATTTAAACACAAGGGAAGGATCTCACCTTTGCACGCTCCCTCGTACACATTTTATATATTCAAACCAATAAATCCAAGCCGAGTGCTTCAAATAATCATAAAAAAAATCACAAGGGAAGGATCTCACCTTTGCACGCTCCCTCGTACACATTTTTCATATTCAAATGATCAAATCCATGGCAAGTGTTTAAATAATCATATAAAACATAAACAAAAAGACTCAAGACTCATCACATGTCGAAATAACATACTAATATACTCATGTTATCATTAAAATCATCAATTAAACATCGAGAGATTCAAATAACAATATGAATACACCAATATTTATTTTAACATGCTTGTACACAAAATAGCCATAAATCTAACCCTACTCATGCATGCATACATAAAATCATGACAAAACTAACTAATCCTAAACATGCATACTAACATAAATCACAACAATGCTAACCTAATCATACATATTAACCCTAATATGCATATTCACATAAAATAATGACTAAACTAAACAACCCTAAACATGCATTCTAACATAAAATAATAACAAAACTAAACAACCCTAAACATGTATTCTAACATAAAATAATAACAAAGCTAGTTCTAATCATGCATCTACACATAAACAACAATAAAACTAATTTTAATCATGCATCTACACATAAAATCATAACAAAAACTAATCCTAACATGCATTTAATCACAATAAAAGACACCCTAATATGCTTACTAACATGTACTCATAATGAAACTAACCCTAATCATACATGCTTACATAAAATAACACCAAGACTAACCCTAATCATACATATGACATGAAATAACGAATAAAACTAACCCTATCATGTTAAACATACTCATAGTAGAAAGAAAAGGAAGAGAGAATCCATCTCTTATGAAAATCAAAAGGACTTACACCGTAGCCTAATAAACCTATGTAAGAAATCATGAAAAATGAGAGTCAAGGTTAAGGATTTACCCTTCGATCTCCTTCTTGGCTAGCCTCCTTCAAGCTCCTAGCCTTGAGTTCTTACCCCTTCAATGGTGTAAGAATGAAGAGCCCAAAAAAATCTGTAGCCTCCTCTCCCAAAAACCCTAAAATTCTCCTCTTTCCCCTCTCTAACTCCATAATGCAGTATATATAGAGCTAGGGTTCAAATCCTTGAATGGTTAGGATTTAATTCTCTAAAAATGATCCTAGGGTTTAGAATTAATCATGTTAGGGTTTGCCAGCTGAAAACCCTTCGAATTTATTCCAAAAAAACAAACCAAATCGGCCAAAACAAGTGAGAAAGTTTCAAACATGCCAAAAATACAAAATAGGCTTGAACATGCTGGTGACCATCCTAGCCTGGACGGCTGGCCGTCCTGGGCTGGACGGTTGGCCGTCCTAGCTAGGACGGTCACCGTAGTGACTTCCCAATTTTTCTTCCTCAAATTTTAGGGTTTTCATATTTTGGCAATATTTTGGTCAAATTTGATCCAAATCCAATGGTTCAGGGCTCAAAACGACCGTGTTTTGATCCTCCACATTTTTAGAATGTTTTTGGGTTAAAATCAATTGACCATGGTGTGGACCAGCCTCGTGGACGGGGCTTTGATGGTGTGAGTCCACATCATCACCGGGCGATGTGATTAAAGGGGGTTTAGAAATCAAACAAAGGAGTCGTCACCTTATTTTTAAGGAATAAGGAAACCATAAAAATGTTTTATTTTAAAACAAAACAAACTCCATTTTCAATGAAAAGACAGTCTACAAACCAGAGTTGGATCCGGGGGCTAGGTTACGACGTGGGAAGGTTCCAAGCTTTCACTTGTAGGCACCCACCTCGCCCTAATTAAAGGACTTCTAATTTATTTGGGCTATTTAAATTTCTCAATGCAAACAATCCTAAATAATATAATCAACCAACAAAATAGTGATATAAATGCATTAATCTATATTAGTTATATTAATAATAAAAAAATACAAACAAACCCTAAGAACCTAGAATACCCTACGGGCATCCTAGGGCGGACTTGAGCCCTATTAGCGCCTACGTAACTTACTAGTATCACCTAGCAAGTATCAAAGTCCACGTAGTTCGACTACCCTAGGACTCTCCTATTGTAATCGATCACATCATCAAAGGTATTTCAACCTAATTCAAGACTCTAACTTCGAGAGTTTTTATTCTTTCAAAATCATTTATTTGAAATCATTTCAAATTAAAAGACTTTCTTAAAATCGAAATATTCTAAAACAATTCTTATCTTTAGAATCCAATTCCAATTAAAAATCTTTTTCAAAGATTTTCAAGAAAACAAATCATATGGGAGGAATTTCATTCCAAGGTAAAAAATCTTTAAAACATTTCAAATCTTTTGAAAATCAATTAATAATCAAATATCTCATAAAATCATATTTATTTCATAAATATTGCATAAAAAATCTTTTAGGAAATCTCTCGAAGATAGACTCTTAAATTGATCAAAATACTCAAATCTGAGTATGACTTTTACAACAAAGGACAGTCCTAGGGAAGGTCAAGTGACCTTCCTAGCCTAGGGTCTCTAACTAGCCCTAAAGTATTTCTAAAAACCCTAACATACTAATGCAAATGCATGCTTTAATTTAACTAAATTAATCAAACATTCACAAAATCAATTCTAATCATGCATGAAAATGTTCCTAAATGCATACTAATCAAACTATGTGATCCTAAGCATATTCCTAAGTTGGATTTGGCCCTAAAATAATTTTTAGAAGTGATTTAAAGGAATAAACAAATCCGGACAGATTTGAGCATTAACCTTTAACCACTCTAAAAATCATGAAAACAAAGAATAAAAATGTGAAAATGTCCTAGCATGCTTTCTACATGAATATACTATGAAACTACTAATAAAATCATGCAAAATATGGCTTAAAAATGTTAATTAAACCACTTTAAACCATGTATTCAAATCTGGACAGATTTGAATACATAATTAAAGTAACTTAAAAAACCATTTTTAATCCATAAAAACATCAAATAAACACCCTAGCATACAATCTAATATGCTTGACTAATTTACCATGCAAAACATATCAAAAACTACACAAAAATATGCTTAAATAATTAGCTTAAACACAAGGGGAGAATCTTACCTTTGCACGCTCCCTCGAACACAATTTTTATGTTCAAACAATCAAATTAATATCAAGTGTTCAAATAATCATAAAAAAAGCATAACAAATGACTCACAACTCATCACATGTCAAGAATACATATTAACACATTCATATCATCATTAATACCATCAATCAAACATTTAGAGATTTAAATAACAACATGAATATATTAACCTTTACTCTAAACATGCTCGCATACACGAAATAATAACAATGGACTCATCTTAAACATAAAATCATAACAAAGACTAACCCTAGCATGCTTACACACATAAAATCACAAGAAACTAACCCTAACATGCATACATAAAATCATGATAAAACTCACTAATCCTAAACCTATTTAACCACATAAAATCATAAAAAATAACCCTAATCATGATTGCTAAACATAAAATAACAAGAAAACCTAACCCTAACATGCATACTCACATAAAATAATGATAAAAAAAACTACCCTAATCATGCTTACTCACATAGAATGAAAATAAAACTAATTTTAATCATGCATCTATACATAAAATATCGATAAAACTAGTCCTAACCATGCATCTACATATAAAATCATGACAAAGCTAACCCTAGCATGCATACTTACATAAAATCACAAGAAGCTAACCCTAACATGCATACACACATAGCATAATAATAAAACTACTTCTATCATGTTAAACATACTCATAGTAGAAAGAAAAAGAAGAGAGAATTCATATCATATGAAAATCAAGAGGACTTACAACATAGCCTCATACACTTATGTCAGAAACCATGAAAATGAGGGTCAAAGTTAAGGGTTTACCCTTCGATCTCCTTCCTAGCTAGCCTCCTCCAAGCCCCTAGCCTTGAGTTCTTACTCCTTCAATGGTGTAAGAATGAAGAGCCTCCAAAATCTGTAGCCTCCTCTAAAAAAAAAACCTAAAATTCTCCTCTTCTCCCTTGAACCTCTCATAATGTAACATATATAGGGTTAGGGTTCAAAACCTTGAATGGCTAGGATTAATCCCTCTAAAAAACGATCCAAGGGCTTAGAATGAATCTCTCTAGGGTTTGAAAGCTGAAACCCTTCGAATTTATGCCAAAAAATCAAATCAAATCAAATCGGCCAAAATAAGTCAAATTTTCCAAAATGGCAAAATTGGCTCGAGCAAGCTGATGGCCGTCCTAGGCATGGACGGTTGGCCGTCCTAGCTGGACGGTTGGCCATCCTAGCTAGGACGGTCACCATGCTGATTTTCCAAAATTGTTCCCCAAATTTTAGGGTTTTCGAATTTTGGCCATATTTTGGTCAAATTTGATCCAAATCCGATGGTTCAGGGCTCAAAACGACCGTGTTTTGATCCTCCACATTTTTAGAATGTTTTTGGGTTAAAATCAATTGACCATGGTCAAAGGTTTTAGCAAAAAGCTAGCCAATTGACCCGGTTGTGCCAAAATTGGTCAAACGACCATTCCTTGTTTTATAAAATTAATCAATGAGGCTTGCACCACTTCTAAAAACATGGTTTCAACATGAAATTGGTACTTAACAACATGTTTTGAAAATCTTTTGTTTTGGTGAAAACGACCAATTCACGGTCAATTTGGTCGAAACCCTAATTCAGCTCATCCTTACCCGTGGGATCGATTTTGGGAGAATCCATCCCAACCATTCAAAGGCTCAATTGACACACCAAATACACTCCCCACATCTACATAAACCTCATGAAACAATCCGTTTCGAATTCGGAGGTCATTCGGAAATTATACGAGAAAAAGGACGAAAATGCCCTTCAAGTGGCAAAAACCCTAATTACCTATCGAGCTCTCATCAGAATGCCATGAAAATTTACAGGGATGTTCTAAAACACCTCAAAATTCAAATGCAATACAAATGGGTTGATTCCAATCCAAATGTACACATGAAATAATGAATTGTCCTTTTCCTCAGCAAAGGGCAATTTGGTCAATTTGGTCTTTACAAGGCCAATTCCTCACCCAATGATCAGCTATTCTAGTTGATCATTTGCATGGACATATGGTAGAAATAAATGGTAAAAATGGGGTGTCCACACATGGTCAAGGGTTTTAGCAAAAAGCTAGCCAATTGATCCGGTTGTGCCAAAATTGGTCATATGACCATTCTTTGTTTTGTAAAATTGATCAATTAGGCTTGCACCACTTCTAAAAACATGGTTTTAATATGAAATTGGTACTTGAAAACATGTTTTGAAAATCTTTCATTTTGGTGAAAATGACCAATTCACGGTCAATTTGATCGAAACCCTAATTCAGCTCATCCTTACCCGTGGGATCGACTTTGGGAGAATCTATCCCAACCATTCAAAGACTCAATTAGCACTCCAAATTCACTCCCCACATCCATATAAACCTCATGAAACAATCCGTTTCGAATTTGGAGGTCATTCGGAAATTATACGAGAAAAAGGACGAAAATGCCCTTCAAGTTGCAAAAACCCTAATTACCTATCGAGCTCTCATCAGAATGCTATGAAAATTTACAGGGATGTTCTAAAACACCTCAAAAGTCAAATGCAATACAAATGGATTGATTCCAATCCAAATGTACACATGAAATAATGAACTGTCCTTTCCCTCAGAAAAGGGCAATCTGGGCAATTTGGTCTTTACAAGGCCAATTCCTTACCAAATGATCAGCTATTCTAGTTAATCATTTGCATGGACACATAGTAGAAATAATTGGTAAAAATGGGGTGTCCACAATAATATATATATATATATATTCAGGGCGAGGCGGAGAGGCCATATCCCTTTCCCTCCCGAACCCTTTAAGGTTTTTAATATTTTTACGCAAACTTTATAGTGTTTTCAAATTTTTTTTTTCAAACTTGTCCCAATAGAGGCAAGGTGACGTGGGACGGGACAAGTTATCCTTTTGACCCATCCCATTGACATCCTTATGCATGCTTGTGAGCAAGCATATCCCATTCCCTCCCGAACCCTCTAGGGTTTTTAATTTTTTTTTCCCAAACCCTATAGTTTTTTTTTAATATTGTGAATAAACAAAAAAGATTTTTGTATAACTCATTTCTCTCTTTATTATATATATATATATATACTAGTTTTGACTCGCGCGATGCGCGGCCTGCGCGATGTGCGGCAACCACAATTAAAATTATGAACAAAAAATTAATTGCGATAGTAATAGAATGAGAAGAAATTAATGTTTACTCTTTATCGAAGTACAATACATAAAAATCAAATTCATTTTAGGATAAAAACTTATTAAATTAATTAAAGATTCATTAAATATTAATGTGATGAATGAATACTATGAAATAGAGCACAACTATGCACAACCTCATATTCTATCGGAAATCTCATCAACTTCCTGTGGCATATTCAGGAACCGTATGATGTTTTGACTAATTGTGATGTCTCTAAGTAGAATTGGACTCAAAATTGCCAAATGAAAAATTATGTTTGAGCATTGATCTCCTTGGAAATCTCATCTCAGCCACAGCATGCATAAAATCCATCCCATAGTTTCTTGATTTCTTTATTCTCTCTATCTCTCTTTCATTCTTTCTCTCTTTACCAATCAACCATTGACCACCAGATGAAAACTACTGCACATTCAGCCACAACCATTGAGGCAAAGACTTCTGTGTTGGAAGGTTTAGAAAGAGTCATGGTCATAGCCATGAATTATTATCAAATTAAAAGCAATGGGTGTGAAAATTCCCAAGATTTGGTCATGTCGGCTCCAGCTGGTGGCTGAAACTGTACCACGGACTGATTCCATGGTATATTGGTATTGCCTTTTCTAAGTAATAGGAAGTAAAATAAATGGCACATAACCCTTCAAAAACAAAAGAAAGAAAAGAAAGTAAACAAAATGGGTCGGAGAAGGTAGCAGAAGAGAAAAAGAAGAAGAAGAAAGAGAAGAAGAAGCAGCAGAACTATAGAAATAGAGAAGAAATCCGTAAATATAGAGATGGAGAGGAAAACTTATGTACATTACTGATGGTGAATGCCAGGCTTGCTGTCACGACAGGGGAGGCAAAAAAATACTAACGTAAAAATAACTTTAATGGTGGTGAATGCCAGACCTGTTGCTCACGGCAGGGGAGGGAGAGAGAGAGAGGAGGGGCTGCTTGGTTATAATTAGTTTGCTTGCATTACGGATGTGAAGTCTCTTATCAGTTTGAAATGAATTCTTATCTTAATTTAAATTATCAGTTTGCATGCATTATCTATGTATTGATTACGGATGTGGAGTCTTTTATAGTTTGAAATCAATTCTTATCTTAATTTAAATTATCATTTTGCATGCATTATCTATGTATTTGAGATTGCTATAAAATAAAATAAAATATGAACCAATTAGAGAAGAGTAAGAAGAGTGAAATAAGGGGAGAAGAGAATAGGAGATGGAAGCGATGTGGGAGTGCCACGTCGGACAAACGAACTGCTCTATATATAATAAGATATATACCCAAACCTTGTAGTTCTTTGTGTCTCTTAATGGAGGTTTGGAGGGGTACTTTGCAGGGAGGAGAGGCCTAAGACAAGGGGACCCTCTCTCCCCTTATTTGTTTGTTATTGTTATGAATGGCCTCTCATATGCTTTAAGTAAAGTTGCTAAGTTCCAGGGTTTAAATTCCATAGTAGGTGTAGCAGAGTGAACATTAATCACCTATGCTTTGCGGATGATATTTTTCTCTTTTCCCATGGTGATACTACCTCTGTGGACATTCTGTTAAAAGAGATCAGGCGTTTAGAATCATACTCTAGGCTTAAAATAAACTATGATAAGAGTGCTATTTTCATGTCGGGAGTTTCTGAACCTGTGAAAACTTCCATGTTGTCTCTTTCCAATATGAAGGAAGGCAAGCTTCCAAAGTATTTGGGTGTACCTCTCATATCTACAAAACTCAGTGCTGTAGACTGTACTCCCTTTTTGGAAAGAATAACTGCTATAATTAACTCTTGGACTGTCAGAGCCCTCTCTTTTGCAGGAAGATTGCAACTTATCTGGTATGTCCTCTATAGCATTCAGGTTTAATGGACAAATATTTTCATTCTTCCTAGGAGCATAATTCGAAGCATTGAGAAATTGTTTAGTGCTTTTCTCTGGAGTGGGCATACTCTCAAATCCTCAGGTGCTAAAGTTAGTTGGAAATCTGTGTGTACCCCTAAAGCTGAAGGTGGGCTGGGCCTTAGGAGAGTCGAAGAATGGAACCGTGCTTCTATCATGAAACTTATTTGGGTTCTTTTTCGCAAGTCTAGTTCTATTTGGGTGGCTTGGGTTGAGGCATATTTTCTCAGGAGTAGAAGTCTCTGGACCCTATCTATTCCTTCTAATTGCTCTTGGAGTTGGAGGAAACTTCTACAACTGAGATATGTTACCAGACCTTTGATTAAACATAAAATTGGTGATGGTCAGTCAACCTTTTTGTGGCATGATAATTGGCTTCCCGATGGGCCTATTGCTTTGAGACTGGGTCCCCGTATTATATATGATATTGGAATACACTCAAATGCAAAAGTTTCAAGTGTCATAACTGATAATGGTTGGCAGTTACCTTTATCCTCTTCTGTGGATCTTTTGGAGTTGCGAACTACTATCAGTAATACTTCCTTACCTAACATATCTATAACGCCCCGAACAGACGCTACTAGAACCCTTGTACTCCCCAACCTAACATCCTTACCGACCCTTCCGAATAGGTCGACACGTGTCAAGCTGAAGGTACAACCTGTCCTGCTCATTCGTATTTCCTTACAGGATACAAGAAAATATATATAAACAAAATGAAATGCCATGTCCATTCATCATGTCCCATTCGTTACACATAAAATATCCAATAAATCAAATAACATATATAAATGCAAACAATATTGCCAACAATCCTGGCAAATAGGCAATTCCAAAATCAATACTAAATCTAAATGATCTAACACACAAAGTATATAATATAAGAATGCAAACAAAGGTGCAGCAATGACCTTAAATCTGGCCAACGATCCTTAGCATAGGATTCCGCTGAACCAGGAATGCAAACCCAAGGTAAACCTGCAATATACTGCAATAAGCAGGGGTGAGCTTTCACGTGCTCAGTAAGGGATAATATAACCTCTACAAATCAATAACAATACATTGATACATGGGACATTTATGTAAAATATTTATTTATAGAGTTCAATAGAATTAGAAAAATAGTTAGAAATCATTGTTTAAAAGAATGTGTGGACTTTCAGTGAAAAACTAGGTCCTTCAGTACAACTCTAGTAACCAGTAGCCAGCAACCAGTATCACGCATGCGGAATACCCCGTCGCATGTAGACAATAGCCAAAATAACGTCTTCAATCCATAGTATGGTAATACCGCCACACAAGGGCTCGACATATTTCATCGGTATGGATCTCAGCCCGATTGGCATATGCGTCGCCTCAACGGGTCCCTAGCATATCCAATCATGGACTGAATCATATTATAGGGCTGTTGATTCTAGGCTAACAAGCCTTTAGCTTAACCGGACTACTAACCAAATCCCAAGGACAGAGACCGTAGTCACGCTGCCTGTAATATCAAGTAGGGCCATGGGCCGCAAACCCCCAATGATACTATTCAGTCCACATACATATATATACATGCATGTCCTAAAATATAATAACTATCATGCAATGCCCACCGGGTGAAAAAGACGAGGAGTGTTCTCTGACAAGTCAGTTCAGCCAGGCGTGGTAAATATACAATAATCATCACATCATTGTTAGCCCTAAGGTCCTTGACCTTATTTTGATGATAAGTAAACCATACCTTTCTTATAACAAAAGGTTGAGTGTTATGTATCCATAGATTGTCTTTGGAAGTCTACATCAACATTCATCAAGTACTCCAAGTGCTATTTATTCAAATCAATGCTCATGGTGATAAACTACAAGTGTCAAAGATGTTCACTTCTTGAAGACCAACTTGGAGACTTGCTCAAAGCTCATAAAGGCCAAATTGAAGTCAAGTTGATCTACATATACTTTAGGAACTCTTTGTAAGATTTCTCTCATGATCAATTGTGTAAAGCTCAAGAGAAATGTTTT
>JAESVK010000204.1:720950-745436 GCA_017140935.1 Hamamelis virginiana | reverse complement strand
CTCTTGTATTGATTACAAATCAGCTTTGAGAAGCATTCATTGTATCATTCAATATTCAATCTCTTGTATTGTGAGTTTAGTAAGGGTTTTGTGAGAACTCTTGTGGGTGAGTTGTCTTCCACCTTGAAAGAAGGCAAGTTGTAAAGGTTTCTCCACCTTGAAGGAGTTGCCTAGTGGATTAACCCTCTTGACGGAGTTCTTGAGGCGTGGATGTAGACGGAGACCGAACCACGTTAAATCATTGTGTTTGATTTTCTAACTCAATCTCTTTACTTTAAGTTTTTGTTATATATCTTGTTGTATTGAGTTGATATTCAATCTTGCATTTTACTCATCCAATTTTAAGTTTGCAAAAATTTATATCCCATTTTTTAAACTACTTTTTATTTGCCTATACTCTATTCATCCCCCCTCTAGAGTATATTTTGGGCCACCCCTCTAGAGTATATTTTGGGCCAACAATTGGTATCAGAGCAAGTGCTCATTGTTTTTCAAAATTTGTTGAGCTAAAGATCATGGCAAATCAAATGGGAACCAACCCGGATAGACCTCCATTATTTGATGGTGAAAACTATGGATTTTGGAAAAATAGAATGCAAAATTGGATTGAATCTTATGACATGAGAATTTGGAAAGTTATAATGAAAGGAAATCAAAATGTTTTCAAAAAGGATGATGAAGGGCAACTTGTTCCTAAAACTTTAGATGATTGGACCGAAGATGACATGAAAGTTATCCAAATTAATTCTAAAGCAAAAACTGTATTGTATTGTGCTATTAATGTTAGTGAATACAATCGTGTTTCATCATGTTCTACGGCACAAGAAATTTGGAGAAAACTTGAGGTCACTTATGAAAGTACCAAACAAGTTAAACGTTCCAAAGCTCTCATGTTTAGACAAGACTATGAAATGTTTAAGATGATTGATGGTGAAAATGTTAGAGATATGTTTACTCGTTTTACTAATCTTTTGAATGAATTGCAAGCATTAGGGAAAGTTATTCCTAATGATGATATTGTGTCAAAGATCCTTCTAGCTCTTCCACCTTCATCGAGTCCTAAAATCACCGCCATTCAAGAAGCTAAAGATATTGAGGAGATTGACATTGATGAGCTCCTAGGCTCACTCATTACCCATGAAACGGCAATGAAGAAGGAGAAGGAGGCAATTCAAAGTGAGAAGGACAATGCTTAAGTGAAGAGAACTCTAGCTCTTCAATCCTCTATCCTTGAAGCAAGTGATGGTAATGACTTCACCAACAATGATGATGATGATGATATGGCTCTAATCACTAGGCAATTCCAATCCTTCTTAAGAATGAAGAAGAACCAATCTAGACAAGGCAATAGAAGATTTGTCAAAGCAAATGATGGTAGATGCTTCAATTGCAAGAAGTTTGGGCACACCATTGCACATTGTTCTAGCAAGAACTCTTCCAACAACAATAACTTCAACTCTTCAAGAAATGATCAAAGAGGCAAAGGGAAAGCTATGGCCGCCACCACCTCCACTTGGGATGATATTCTTAAGGATGCTAAGAGTGATGAAGAGACTACTCAAGAGGAGACGACTAACTTTTGCTTGTTTGCCAACATTGAGGAATCTTGCTTCATGGCAAATGATGATGAAGGAAGTGAGGTAAATTCTATTTCAAATTGTGATGATGATGAATGTGATTTATCCTTAGAGGACTTTCAAAATTTGAGTAAACTATTTTATGATAAAATTTGTGTTTTAAAAAGGGAACTTGAATCTTTGAAGAAAAGCCTCTTAACTCTCAAAAGTGAGAAACTAGCATTAGTAAATGAAAATTCCAAATTAACTTTGCTAAATGAAAAGCAAAGGAATGAGATTGAGAATTTGAGAAACATACCTTCTACTTCCAAATCTTCAGTTGACTCTTCAACTTTTAAAAATGAAAATAAACTTTTGAAATCCAAAGTTGAAGACTTAAACAAAATTGTCTACAAATTTACAAGTGGAAAAAAAAATTTTGATAGGTTACTTGGAGCTCAAAGAGTTGGGCTAAACAAAGAAGGATTATGCTACATGTCTAATACTAACTCCAAAAAGTCTTCACTTTATTTAGACTTCTTTGTTAAAGCTTCAATTAAAGTAGACTCTAAAGAACCTAAATCAAAACCTCACTCTCATTCACATATTACCAAACAAAATCCTAATGCTATTTGTCATTATTGTGAGAGAAAAGGGCATGTCACATTCAAATGTCCATTTAGAGGAAAAAGAGGACTTGGGAAAATGGTAGCTTGGATTAAAAGGGAACCTTCATCCAAGAAATCATTTGAACCAAAGACAATTACTATGAATGGACTTGAACGTTTGAGAATCCTAACCTTATAGAACCCAAGAGATTTGGGTACCAATAGTTCAATTGTATTATGTTTGTAGGTATGCTTGAAATCTATTAACAAAAAGGATTAATGGTATTTGGATAGTGGATGCTCAAGGCATATGACCGGTGACAAAGACAAATTTATCTCCTTAACTCTCAAAGATGGTGGACTTGTAACCTTTGGGGATGATAACAAAGGCAAAATCATTGGTAAAGGTAAAATTGGTAATGGCTCTATTACTATTGATAATGTTTTGCTTGTTAGAGATTTAAAGCATAACTTGCTTAGCATTAGTCAATTGTGTGATAGTGGCTATTTTGTAAACTTTACTTCTAATTCTTGCAATGTTTTAGATAAAAACAAAATCAATATCCTTGTTGCAAAACGTCTTGGAAATGTGTATATCACTTGTTTTGATGACTTAACATCTCAAGATGTAACATGTCTTTCCGCTTTACAAGATTCAAATTGGTTATGGCATAGAAGGCTTGGGCATGCAAATATGGAATTACTTCAAAAACTTTCTAAAAATGAACTTGTTATAGGCTTGCCCAAAGTTAACTTTTCAAAAGATAAAATTTGTGATGCATGCCAATTTGGAAAACAAATCAAAACTAGTTTTAAAACCAAAGCGCATATTTCTACATCTAAGCCTTTGGAATTGTTACATCTAGATTTGTTTGGACCTAACGATGTAGCTAGTCTTGGTGGTAAACTCTATGCCTTTGTCTTAGTTGATGATTACTCAAGGTATACTTGGGTTCTATTTCTTTCTCACAAGAGTGATACATGTGGTGAATTTATAAAACTTTGTAAAAGACTTGAAAAAGAACAAGGCCACTCCATCATTAGTGTGAGAAGTCATAGAGGTAGAGAGTTTAAAAACCAAGACATTGAAAATTTTTGTGATGCACAAGGATACTCACATAACTTTTCGGCCCCAAGAACTCCACAACAAAATGGAGTAGTTGAAAAGAAAAATCGTTCATTACAAGAAATGGGTAGAACCATGCTTAATGAACATAATCTTCCTAGTTTTTTTTTGGGCGAAAGCAGTTAATACCGCTTGCTATGTGGGAAATAGAGTGGTTATTAGATCCATCCTAGCCAAAACTCCATATGAGCTATGGAAAGGTCGAAAACCAAATATTGGTTACTTCAAAGTTTTTGGATCCAAATGTTTTATTTTGAATGATAAAGATTACCTTGCTAAATTTGAGTCTAAATCCGATATTGGTATTTTTATTGGTTATTCAACTAATAGTAAAGCATATCGTGTTTATAATAGACGTACTCTAACCGTGCAAGAATCTATTCATGTTGTATTTGATGAATCTAATCCATTTGTTTCCAAGAATGTTGTTGAAGAAGATGAAAATTGCAAATTGTTATCTAATGCTAATGAAGAGCTTGACAAGCTTAACATTAGTGATTCTTCTTCAAATGATGCACCTCAAGAGGAACCAAAGGAGAACACTTCAATTGTAGAACATGGACCCTCAAATGAATCTCAAGAGTTGCAAGAGTTGCCAAAAGCTTGGAAATTTGTGAAGAATCATCCAATTGATCAAATAATTGGTGATCCTTCACGCAAGGTAAGTATTCGTTCTACTCTTAGAGATGCTTGTAACCATATTGCATTTGTTTCTCAAATTGAGCCTAAAAATTTTAATGAAGCCGAAAATGATGATAGTTGGATTATAGCCATGCAAGAATAACTTAATCAATTTGAAAGAAATAAAGTTTGGGAACTTGTCCCTAAACCTAATGACCATACCATCATTGGCACTAAATGGATTTTTAGAAATAAAAAGGATGAAGATGGTAATGTTATTAGGAATAAGGCAAGACTTGTTGCACAAGGCTATAACCAACAAGAAGGCATTGATTATGATGAAACATATGCACCGGTTGCTAGACTTGAAGCTATTCGTATGCTTCTTGCGTTTGCTAGTTTTAAGGACTTCAAATTGTATCAAATGGATGTGAAAAGTGCTTTTTTAAATGGTTATATTACGGAGGAAGTTTATGTTAAACAACCTCCCGATTTTGAAGATAACACTTTTCCAAACCATGTTTACAAACTCTCAAAAGCACTTTATGGTCTTAAACAAGCACCAAGAGCATGGTATGAAAGGTTAAGTATCTTTTTGCTCTCAAATGGTTTTATTCAAGAGAAAATAAATACTACTCTTTTCATAAAGCTTAAAGACAATAATATGTTAATTGTTCAAATTTATGTTGATGATATTATTTTTGGTGCTACTAATGATCTTCTTTGTGATGAGTTTGCTAAGTTTATGCAAGATGAATTTGAAATGAGTATGATGGGAGAATTAACATTCTTCCTTGGTCTTCAAATCAAGCAAACCAAAGAAGGCATTTTGATCAATCAAGCTAAATATGTGAGGGACATGCTAAAGAAGTTTGGCATGAAAGGTGTAAAGTCTAGTCCTACACCAATGAGCCCCACAACTAAGCTTGACCTTGATGAAAATGGTAAGAAAGTAGATCAAAAACAATATTGAGGTATGATTGGTAGTCTTCTCTATTTAACTGCAAGTAGACCTGATATCATGTTTAGTGTTTGTTTATATGCTAGATTTCAAGCTAATCCCATGGAATCTCACTTGCTTGCCGTTAAACGCATATTTAAATATCTTGTTGGCACTTATGATTTGGGCTTGTTATATCCTAAGCATGCTTCATGTCAACTTGCTAGTTTTTCAGATGCTGACTTTGCCGGTTACAAAACCGACAGAAAGAGCACAAGTGGCACTTGTCATTTTATTGGCCACTCGCTTGTTTATTGGTTTAGCAAGAAACAAACCTCCGTTGCTCTTTCCACTACCGAAGCGGAATACATTGCCGCCGGAAGTTGTTGTGCTCAAGTCTTGTACATGAAACAACAACTTGAAGACTATAGGATTCATTTCACTCACATACCTATTCGTTGTGACAACACTAGTGCCATTAATATTTCTAAGAATCCGTGCTTACACTCACGCACAAAACACATTGAAATTAGGCACCATTTCATTCGTGATCATATGCAAAGGGGAGATGTTGAACTAGAATTTGTTAGTACGGATAACCAATTGGCGGGCATCTTCACGAAACCTCTCCAAGAGGATCGTTTTTGCACAATTCGACGTGAACTTGGTATGCTTAGACCAATGGAATTATAGTTTATGCATATTGTAGTATTCTTCTATTTCTCTTTTTCTTTTCTTTTTGAGATGACAAAGGGGGAGAAATATTGGACTACTTTGAATATCAATGTTTGCTTGTTTGTTGAGAATGTTGATTCAACTATGCTTGTTGTACTAAATTGAGGGGGAGCTTTGCTCTCTCTATATTATTCAAAGTTATGGTTTGTCATCATCAAAAAGGGGGAGATTGTTAGCCCTAAGGTCCTTGACCTTATTTTGATGATAACTAAACCATACCTTTCTTGTAACAAAAGGTTGAGTGTTATGTATCCATATATTGTCTTTGAAAGTCTACATCAACATTCATCAAGTACTCCAAATGCTATTTATTCAAATCAATGCTCATGGTGATAAACTACAAGTGTCAAAGATGTTCACTTCTTGAAGACCAACTTGGAGACTTGCTCAAAGCTCATAAAGGCCAAATTGAAGTCAAATTGATCTACATATACTTTAGGAACTCTTTGTAAGATTTCTCTCATGATCAATTGTGTAAAGCTCAAGAGAAATGTTTTCCATCTCATTGTGCATTAGCATTCATGCTCAATTTGCTTTCAAAATTGACCAAAAATGTTTTGAAACACTTAATTAATTTGTCAAAGTGTTTGGTGTTGATTTTGACTTAGAAATTTCGAATTATTGCCTTTGCAACTTCACTAGTCGACTAACCCATCTAGTCTTAGTCGACTAATTGGAGTACAGAAGCAATGTTTATGAAAATTCTAAGTTAGTCGACTAATCACCCTTGACTAGTCGACTAATGGTTTATTAGTCGACTAATCCTCTCTTGCTAGTCGACTAATGGAAGGTCAGTAGCTATGTTTTGGTTGCAATTTTGCTAGTCGACTAATACCCCCTGTCCTAGTCGACTAACCGATCCCGGATCAAAATTTCTCAAATATTTTTAAGTTGCTAGTTGACTAACCCTCCTTGTCCTAGTCGACTAACAAACCCAGATTTTGTTTATTATGTTTTTTTCTTAGCTAGTCGACTAACAAGCTTGTCATAGTCGACTAACCGAGCCCGGGAATGAAAAACACCTTTGAAAATGCCTTGTTAGTTGACTAACAAGCTTGTATTAGTCGACTAACAAGCTTGTATTAGTCGGCTAAGGGTTCTGCAACTTCAAAACAGCTCTTTCCTAAACAAGTCAATCAAGCATTAAATGTTTCCCAACCACCCTAAAACCTTCATAATCCGACTTCTAGGGTTTCAAACGGTCATTTGGGTTTAGGATGGCTATATATTGAAGGTTGGTGTTCATTTATTGCTTACCAAGTTATTAAATCTTTTGTCTTACACTCATTACTCTCAAGCATTCAATATACACTCTTCACATTTTGTGCTTCATCCATTTGATCTCTTGAGAAGTTATTGTGCTCTTGTATTGATTACAAATCAGCTTTGAGAAGCATTCATTGTATCATTCAATATTTAATCTCTTGTATTGTGAGTTTAGTAAGGGTTTTGTGAGAACTCTTGTGGGTGAGTTGTCTTCCACCTTGAAAGAAGGCAAGTTGTAAAGGTTTCTCCACCTTGAAGGAGTTGCATAGTGGATTAACCCTCTTGACGGAGTTCTTGAGGCGTGGATGTAGGCGGAGACCGAACCACGTTAAATCCTTGTGTTTGATTTTCTAACTCAATATCTTTACTTTAAGTTTTTGTTATATATCTTGTTGTATTGAGTTGATATTCAATCTTGCATTTTACTTATCCAATTTTAAGTTTGCAAAAATTTATATCCCATTTTTTAAAGTACTTTTTATTTGCCTATACTCTATTCACCCCCCTCTAGAGTATATTTTGGGCCAACAATGTCCACTAGGATTGAAAAGACGAGGAGTGTTCTCTGACAAGTCAATTCATCCTTCCGTGGTAAAGATCCAACAATAATCATTATGCAACATCCACTAGGATCGAAGAGACGTGGAGTGAACTCTATACACCGTCAACTTCACCCTTCCGCGGTATAAATCACAATAACCATAGTCCGTTAGGCATGGAAGCTAATATCCAATAACCCGAGCCTCAGCTCAAATAATATGAAAACAGGTTTTCAAAAGATAGGGATGGCTCAAGTATAAAAGAATTCGTTTTCTTTGTTCATAAATCCATTCAAAAAGTAGGGCATATTTGAATAGTAACATCGCATGTCATTTCATAAAATATTTGAGTTCATAGCCCAATCAGCCTTATTCATAGAGAATTTAGTAGAAAGAGCTCATTCCCATAGTTATAAACAATACATCATTTGTGAAGCATTTTAATGGAAAACCTTTCATATATTTCATAAACATGCCACACAAGTTTTACCGTACATAAACAAGTATGTTCCACGTATCCAGTTGTCAGGGTGATAAACAGTAAGATTCACAAGTGTTTATGATTCATATCATCAAGAAAAGGTTTAGAGTTCATATGGTTCTCAAAACAGTTGTAAAACAGATATATCATTATCAAAAGTAAAAGGTTACTTATCCCTACCTCAATGTCAAAGTGTTTCCAACCCGTAGCGGCTCCACGAGCCTCCCAAATGCAATGCTCAATGTACCCCAAATGCTAATGGTTCTCCGAAGAACCTCCAAACACTGGAAATAAACAAAATAATACAAGCAAAGGAATCACAGAGATGCACAACCAACTCATAGTTCAAAAGTAAAACGACCCGTCTCCCAAAAACTGCTCACACGCGAATCCAAAGTCTCAAGACTCCAAAATAACAAACCAGAGACCTTAAAACTCCCAAGACATACTCCCAAGGACGATTAGATGCTACACGACGAATTTCGTGGTCAAAAGCCAAAAGGTTTGAAAGTTACAAGCCAAAGAAACTAGGGTGCTTACACAAGGGCAAATTTGGCATTTGTAAAATATTTCTCTTTCTAAAAAGAATTTGACTTCAAAACCAAAATATTTAGAAAGTAGGTTTCACAAGCTTTTCGAGCATATAAAGAACGCCCAAAATGGAGTTCGGATGCGAAAGTTATGGCCAAAAGAAGTTGGAAGCCAAAAAGTGAAAGAAAGGGACATCTATCGATAGATGCTGAGTTTTATCGATAGATAAAGACCTTCCCGGACCAGAACCTAACATCTATCGATAGAGGTTCATCATCTATCGATAGAGATCACCCCAGGCGCGCGAAAACGACATAAAACAATGCCAAAAGCTATCCAAACACACCAAACATCAACTAGACTTCAAAACACCAACATCAAACCTTAGATCTACCATAAACCAACCTTAAACACATTAAATCCACAAAAATAACAAAAATCTAACGGTACAATCGAGAGATCCACAAAGTTTTAGGCATAAAAACCATATAAACCCAAAACAAGGTTTAACACCAAAACCACTCCAAAAACACTCCATAAAACTTTCAACCCAACAAATCCATACTCATCTAACTTCCCTACACAAACCACAACCAACTAAACCTTCAAAAATCCAACCTTTCAATATAAAACCCACAAAACAGTTCAAAGAAAAATAAGAAGAAAGTGAAGGAAGCTAAAAGGAAAGTCAAGCTTACCTCCACCGGCGACGTGATGGCAACGACAAACTCCGGCGATGCTCCGACGACTCTTCTCTCTCTCTCTCGGTCTCCCTCCTCTCTTGCCATGAAATGAAGAAGGGAAAGAAGAAAAAGGGGTTTTAACCCTTTTATATGCCTAATGGCAAAATTGTAAATATTTAATTTAATTTAATTTTTTTTTTAAGAATCATTAAAATATTCGCATAAAAAGGAAAATAAAACTTGGGTTATCACAATATCCTCCCCAGATATCATATGCTGGATGCCACCCCCTTCTGGTGTTTTTTCTACTTGTTCAGCTTGGGATCAAATTAGAGACCATCACCAAATTGTCCATTGGTTTAGTAGTGTTTGGCATTCAAAAGCTATTCGTAAGCATGCCTTTATCCTCCGGTTGGCCATTAGAGGTAGACTTTCCATTCAAGACAGACTGATTGCTTGGGTTTGAGTGACATGACTAATTGTATTTTCTGTAAACAACATGTGGAGTCTAGGGATCATCCATGTTTGAATTTTCTTATACTGCAACTGTCTGGCAAGGTGTTTTGAAGTTGTGTGGAATCAGAAGATTTCCTATAAGCTGGGAAAATGAGATCCTCTGGGCATATTCTTTGAAAGGCAAGTTTTTTTGCACGATTGTGAAGAAGTTAGCTTCGGCTGCTGTGATATACCATATTCGGAGAGAAAGGAACAATAGGATTCATGAAAATTTGTTTTCTGACTGTAATGGTGTAATCCAAAGAGCATCTCATGATATTTGCTTTAAAGTTTCCTCTTTCAGTGTTAAAGATAACCCCCATGATAGGTCGATGGTTGTTAGATGGGGTTTTTCTTCTGACATTCTTGTCTTGTAGTTTGGCTTTCTTGTTTGTTTTCTTTTAATATATCTTACTTATCGAAAAAAAAATCTTTTTTTCAAACCCGTCCCAATAAGGGCGAGGTGACGTGGGATGGGACAAGTTATCCTTCTGACCCATCCCATTGACATCCTTATGCATGCTTGTGAGCATGCATATCCCATTCCCTCTCGAACCCTCTAGGGCTTTTAATATTTTTTTCCCAAACCTTATAGTGTTTTCAAATCTTTTTTTCAAACCCGTCCCAATATGTGCGAGGCGCGCGACGCAAGACGGGGCAAGTTATCCTTTTGACCCATCCCATTGACATTCCAATGCATGCTTGTGAGCATGCATATCCCATTCCCTCCCGA
Organism: Hamamelis virginiana; assembly: GCA_017140935.1. Classification (NCBI taxonomy): domain Eukaryota; kingdom Viridiplantae; phylum Streptophyta; class Magnoliopsida; order Saxifragales; family Hamamelidaceae; genus Hamamelis; species Hamamelis virginiana. The sequence goes on along the minus strand of JAESVK010000204.1, from coordinate 735,122 downwards.
ACCCTCTAGGGTTTTTAATTTTTTTTTTCCTAAACCCTATAGTGTTTTCAAATCTTTTTTTTAAACTCGTCCCAATAGGGGCGAGGCGCGCGACATGGGACGGGGCAAGTTATCATTTAGACCCATTTCATTGACATCCCTATGCATGTTTGTGCATATCCTCTTCCCTCCCGAACCCTCTAGGAATATCCCATTCCCTACTGAAATTTTTTTTCCCAAACCCTATAGTGTTTTCAAACCCTTCTCAATAGGGGCGAGGAGATGCGGGACGGGACAAGTTACCCTTTTGACCCATCCCATTGACATCCCTATGCATGCTTGTGAGCCAAAAAAAATTGAAGCTATTAAAGAGTAAGAATGGGTAAAAGTTATGGATGAGGAAACAAGATGATCAAGCAAAATCAAACATAGGAGCTCGTCGAAAGGCCAAAGAAGAAAATGAAGTTATTGGACTGAAATGGGTGTACAAGACAAAGTATGATGAAGATGGCTTTATCCAAAAATATATACAAGGTCAGGCTTGTAGCAAAAAAGTATGTGCAACAGCCTGGATGTGATTTTAATGAAATATTTGCACCTGTTGCACGAATCATACGAACAGTTTTTGCACTAGTATCTCAACTTAAATTACAAGTTTTTCAATTAGACGTCAAATAAGCTTTTCTTAATGGTGAAATCGAAGAGAAAGAGGTATGTCCACAAGTCTAAATCAAAGAAGTAACACAATTTTCAGCAAGCAACACAACCCAAAAAACAGAGTACATAAAAGAAAAAAAGTAGGCACAAAGATTTACGTGGTTCCCTTAATTTGAGATACGTCCACGGAGCCAAGAACAATTAAGTTCACTAATAATCAAATCCCAATGGAAATACAAAGGCTCAAAGTTTCAAATTACAAAAAACTCAAAAAACGTACCCTTAGATGTGTTGCAACAAACTCAATAAAAATACAAGAAAAAGTCTTACCAAAATGGTTCCAAAAAGCCCTTTAATTGTGCTATTGAAACCACTCAAATGCCACAAAATGTACGAAAAAACAGCCACCAAAGATGCAAAAACCAATTTTTGTAATTTGCCTTGAGAAGTGACAAAAGGAAGCTAAAACAATGAAAGGTTTTCCAACACAGTTTTTCTGCAACAGTTCAAGAGAGACGAAGGCTACGTTTGGTACGCCGGCTTGCCGGTGGGTTTGGGGTTTGATACCTCAAACCATTGTTTGGATTGGTGGGTTTTATCAAGCCGGTGGTGTATGGAAGACGGCCATGGGCGGTGTATCTCGACCTGATGCAGCTGGCGGGTTCGAGGTTTGGCAGCCCGGGTTTGCATTTTACAAGTTTTGTTATTGACAAGCGTGACCCTCCTTGTTCTTCTTCAACAACAAAAAATCCCACCCAAGTCCCTCATCTCTTCGACCTTTTCGAAGCCCAAACCCCTTCGGCAGAACCCCAACGCCATCTGAAGAAGAAGAAGAGAAGACCCGCTGCGTACCAATCGCCGCCGCTGCATCGCCCTTCTCTTTATATTTATGACGCCTCTGTTATATATATATATATATATATATATATATATATAAACAAATGATATGCATTTGGCTTGCGGGAGTAGTGATTAGGTAGACTTTCAAACTCCTGTGAGGGTGAAACCTCACAGTGGAAGACCAGAGTAGTAAGTCCCGACGGACAGGGCTGGAGAAGACCAACACATCTTCAATATAAACAATTGTAAAATTTGAATATGGTGTGAATATATCATTCATTATATTCTGAAACTCCGAAGGAGCATTCTTCAAACCAAAAGGTATAACATTCCACTCAAAATGTCCAAAAGGGACAGTGAAAGCGGTTTTATATCTATCCTGTTCATCAATCTGAATTTGCCAAAATCCAGATTTCATATCAAACTTTGAAAAGATTGTAGCATTGCTTAATCTTGTGATTAAGTCTTGTTTGTTTGGAAGATGATATCTTATCCACTGTAAAGCATCATTTAAAGGTTTATAATTGATAACAAGTCTTGGAGCACCTCTTTCAAGTTCAACATTTTTCTAAACATAAAAGGCGGCACAACTCCAAGGAGATTTACTCTTCCTGATTAATTTTTTATTAATCAGATCCTGTATCTCAATCTTACAATGTTCTAAAAGCTCTGCATTCATTTGAATAAGACGAGCTTTGTAGGTATCATACGTTCTTGGAAATTTATATTGTAGGGCAACCTTACAATGTACTTCTTTCTTTCCCAAAATGCATTAGGAAAGTCAGAGCAAACTTCTTATTCAAGTTTCTTTTTGAAATCTTGAATAGATTGTTGGAGTTTCCAATTTGTTAACTGTTGTTCTATTTGTTTGTGTTTTATTTCCTTTTTAAGAAAGAAAATGTGATTTTCCTTTCTTTGAATCATATTGATCTCAGGAAATATAGCTATGTCTCTTAACATGTTAATAATTTTATCTATGGGTGGAGATATAAAATGAAAGAATACCTCCTTATCCTTTATGTTTGCAGATATTCCTTGATCATCAACTTTAAAAGGATGAAGAAGATTTAAGAAAGGTGTTCCAAGGATCACACTTTGCTTTAAATCTTTAACAAGGATAAATGGAGTTTGCTAACAAGTTCCCAGATATCATTGTTAACAAAACACAGTTACAGAGATTTTTAGGAAGTCTCAACTACATCTCAGATTTCTTCCCAAATCTGAGCCAGTTATGTGCTCCTCTTAGGAAAAGACTTAGGAAGAATCCTCCTGAGTGGTATGAAGAAATGACAAGAATAGTTAGAGTTATCAAGCAGAAGGCTCAACGCCTCCCATGTCTTAATATAGCTGATCCTTTAGCTTTTAAGATAGTCCAAACAGATGCCTCAGGTATAGGGTTTGGGGGAATCCTGCTTCAGAAAGATAAAAATAACAAAGAGAAAATTGTTAGATATCATTCAGGTACTAGGAATCATGCCCAACAAAACTATTCTACAATCAAACAAGAAGTTTTGAGCATAGTTTTGTGCATTAATAAATTTCAAAGCGATTTGCTAAACAAAAATTTTTTGGTTATAGTTGATTGCAAATCTGCTAAAGAAGTTTTACAAAAAGATGTTAAAAATCTTGCTTCAAAACATATTTTTTCTAGATGGCAAGCTATATTATCTATTTTTGAATTTGATATTGAGTATATTAAAGGAGAATCAAATTCTGTCCTTGACTTTCTTACCTGGGAATTCTTACAGGGCATCAATGGCTCCAAAGAAAGATAAGGGTAAAGCTCATTCAGTTAAAGGGCATCAGGCCCAATAAGATAAACCAAGGCATTTGGCCAAAGATATCCCAATAGGCCCTTTGGTCCAGTCCAAAGCGTCTTATGCTATTCAGGATAAAGCCCCAAGGCAATCTTGGGCTTCGATAGCTGATGAAGAAGAAGCTCAGCTTGCTCTTCAAAATCCATTTGATATTCTTTCTTCTGATTATCAAAAAGTTATCAAAAAGAGTCAGAATGCATTTCCGGCTCTGATGAAAACATTTTCAAACTCCGTTAAAACTGTGGCTGCTTCCGGCACCACTTCTGTTAAATCAAAGTTTTTTGAGAAACCTCAAAAGCTATCGATAATGGCTATTGAAAAAGAGTTAATTGAGTTTAAAAAAGAGCCAATTCAGATAGCACAGTTAATGTTTGGTGAAAATTTTAAGTATCCAACTTCTGAGAAAACTCAGAAATTTTATGAATATATTTTAGTTGATACTGATTCTGTTTCATTTAAACATTATCCGGATACTAAGGATCCAACCCAGATAAATCATACCACTTGCAAAATTTCCAAAGTTATTTCGTTAACAGATTGGGGTGATTCTCCTTTTCTCTCCAGGAAATTCTCCCATAAATTTAATCCTCAAGGATTTAATTATTGGGATTATCAGCAAGCTTGGTATAATGCCTTTTTCTTTCAGAATAAAGATCACCGTCATTCATGGATAATCTTTTTCAATAAGGCATTCTCTTTTGATATCCCCTATTGGTTCCTACATTGGTGGGCTCATTTTGGACCAACCCAAGATATCTTTCCTAAGCCCGTTCTTGAAGGGTATTCGATCTTTCAAGAAAAGATAATTGTTCCTGCTAACCTTCAAGGTTATCCTAAATTGTTATTGTTTTATGGACAATTTGGTTTAGCCTGGATATTTTATTGGAAATATGAGATCACACCTTCAGGTATTTTCCCTAATTTGAGCAGGTACTTCCTTATCAAATGGTGGGATGGTTTCTCTCAAGATAATATCACAGATAAAGCAGTTATTGAATGGTTCCGCAAAAGGCCAGCTATTTCCAGTATCGGCTTAGGGGAACAATCAAAGATATTGATAGATAAAAATAAGATAGTTCAGAATCTGATAACAGCTCCTACATTATCCAGTAAGGATTTGAAGAAGCAGTTACAGGCAGCTCTTTCTTCTATTGAAGACGAAGAGTCAGATAACGGAGAAGAAGATCATCCTCTCCATCAGATATTGATTATGCTCAAGATAATGAAGATGACTGTTATGGCATCTTCGCTCCAATCAGATAGACAGGAATCTTTGCTTTCAGTGCAAAGATATCACATGTATCAAGGTTATCTGCATCCGAGGCTGCTTTCGGTGTTTCATGATGCTCCTGACAGATATTTCTTGGATAAATCAAAAGTGCTATAGTAAAAAGTCATTTTACTATTCACTATTCATAGATAAAGTGGTCAAAAGATATACAGTGCAACCGACATCAATTATTGGTTCACATGATAGAATTTGTTAAAGAAGACCTCATCCGTCTATAAAAGGATCATTTGTATTTGTTATTGGCAGAGCTTGTTTTGGGTTTCATTGTTAGTCCCCCAACTTCTCTCATTGTTATCCCTCTCCCATCTCAGATATTCTCCATACTGTAATTTTTAGTTATCAAAGCTGTCAGGCCGCTTGTTCAGTCATATCTTTTGTAAGTTATATCTTTGTTATTTTTCAGTTATATAAATCATTTTCAGTTATATTATATTTGTTTTCCTTTATGCATATCATTTGTTTTTAATTATTGGGCGTGTATATATATATATATATCATTTGTTTATGCATATATTGGGCGTGTATATATATAGATATAGAGCTTCTCTTATAAGGAGCTCCTTATTTTAGCTTAAAGTAAGGAGCTAACTGTAAAGCCACCTGTGATGAAAATTTTGGAAAACTGACTGTTGGATTAGATACCCCTATAATGTATGTCATGCCTGCCAAAAATTACAATGATCCAACGGTTAGTTTATGAGAAAACTGACTGCCAAAAAATGATAACATTTTAAAGAACAAAAAAAATCGTAATTTGTCACAGTCAGTTTTCTCATAAACTAACCGTTGGATCATTGTGATTTTTGGCAGGCATGACATACATTATAGGGGTATCTAATCCAACGGTCAGTTTTCCAAAATTTTCATCACAGGTGACTCTACAGTTAGCTCCTTACTTTAAGCTAAAATAAGGAGCTCCTCATAAGAGAAAATTTATATATATATATATTTGTGCATTTGATTCTCTTGTTTAAAGAAAGGGTAATTTGGTAATTATATTGATTTTGTTGTGAATCTTGATGGTCCAAACAAACAAAGGTCAGGCATTCCCAGGCTTGAGATTCTCAGCATTCCAAACATTGGTTTGGGGTTACAAAGTTACAAACCCAAACCCAAACCCCCCTGTTAGACATTTCCAGGCTTGAGATTCCTAGCCCGCGTACCAAATGCACCCTAAAAGCTTCACCTAGCCAACGTATTGGCTTGTATTAGATTCTCATGGAAGTCTCTAAATGGCCCGCTGTATCCCACTTACAAAATTTGATTTTTATTTCTTAATCAACATTCATCAAGGCCCCAAAAATAACACAAGGGTGAAATAAACAAGTTGGGTAAGCCCAAACAATAAGGAGGGAAGCCCAACATGGAACATGGACTTCTAAGGGCTTAACCTGATGTAGTTTCCTTAATTGGGTTTTCCTTCAAAGCATGCAACGTACCCTAGCTTCAAGCCTAATCCTCACATTTCTTGTGCAAATATATGGGGAAGTTTGTTTCATGAGTAGTAATCCTCAGCCATGGAAATTTGTTTGGAACAACTGTAGAATCAAATGAAAGGTGACTAATGCCTCGATTAAATATGCTTCCATTTGTAACATGGAAAAGTTGAAGGAAAAAAAAAAAAGTAAAAATGCTTTACCAAAAAAAATTTATTTCTCAGCAAATTTTAGTATTTTTTTTCATACTTTGCCTTCTTCTTTCTGAGTTCTGACATCGAAATTAACAAAACATTTGTTTGAAAAGTAAAGTTAACAGAGAGTAAATGGATTTACTGTTGGTAAAGTAAACATTTAAAAGATGCGGAATCCATTTCTAAAACAATTCTTATAATTTTTCTTTCATTTTCCTTACTTGATCTCCGAGATCCAAACATAGCAATATTTAACTGGATGAATTCATTTTCTGCTGATCATGAAACAAATGGAATTAGGATTTTTTTGCATTTAAACTGTTCAAGGATAGATGCTGAAGGTGATCGATCGAAAAGTACATCAGTCTCCATCAGCATCAAGTCAATGTCATTAATTGTTCCTGTGAGTTTGGAAAGCTTCTATCAATAAACTAACAAGTACCCTCTTTTGGGAGCAAACTTATATGTGTACAGGACAACTTTGGGGAATAGTCAAATATCTCATTTCTTAATTGTTTGATTCCTCCCTTTAGACTAATCCCACCTGCTATTTCTGTCATATTCTCCGTTTGAAAAAAAAAAAAAAAAATTAAGAAGCACCTGTTCTTTTCTTTAATATTTTCTTCTCCACTAATTTAATTATAACTCGGGTAGGCATTATATAGGATTAAGGAAAATTAAGCAGGACATTAGTGTGCCTAAAAGAGGTGTGAAAAGCAATTACATCGTCGCCTAATAGCCTTCGTTTTTGCGTGTTTCTGACGTGCCGTATTGTCATCGACAAAAGATTAAGAAAAAAGTGCATATAATGGAGAAAAAAAAATTAATGGGAGTTCTAAAAAGGGCCATGAAATAAAATTAATATGAAGGCAGAGCTGTAAGTGTTCACATTTTCAAAGAGAAAATAGGTGAAAACGTACTGGGGGAGGTAATATATGGGTTTAATAATTTCTTAGCAGCAGATTTCAGTAATTGGAAACGAAGATATCCAAATGATGCATGCTAGTAATAATTAATTGCAACCTAATTATATGTGCAAGATCTTGGGGGAATATGGCATGCGCGTAATATATATAAGACCATTAATTAGTTAATAAGGCTTAATTAATACTTTTAATTATCATGAATAATATTTTAAGACCATTTAAGGTTTGGTGTGTGATGATTGGTTATCTCAAATAATGCATGTTGGGGAATATTCGTTGTTAGTTTTGTGTGCATGAACCAATAGGGATATATCGATTCTCTGTCTGTTTATCTTATTTCTCTGTCTGTTTATCTTATTTAGAAATATATATATATACAGACATGATAATTTAAGGCCGGCCTTACGCAAAGTTGCGTAAGGTCGGCTCCATATGGTTAATTTTAGTTCATAGTTCGTAAAACTGACCGTTGGATTAGATGCCCCTCCTCTGTATGTCATGCTTGCAAAAAATCACAGTGATCTGACGGTTGGTTTTTGAAATAACTGCCGTTAAAAAAATGATGATATTTTGAAAAACAAATAAGTTACATATTTTCACAATGACATATTTCAAAAACCAACCGTCAGATCACTGTGATTTTTTGCAGGCATGACATACAGAGGAGGGACATCTAATCCAACGGTCAGTTTTACGAACTGTTATCTAAATTTAACCATATGGAGCCGACCTTACGCAACTTTGCGTAAGGCCGGCCTTATATTATCATGTCTGTATATATATATATATATATATATATATACAAGAATGCTACTAAACGGTCGACCGTTTAGTGTTAGACACGGCTGACTGTTTGTAGGCCGTTAGTTGGGAGGGAATAAGAGGGATGGTGGAGATTAGTTTTTGAAAACAAAAAATCTCATTTTCACATACGCAAACAGCCGAAACCCCTTCTCATCTCACATGGTCCTCTCTCTCTCTCTCCACGGCGACCGACTCCGACCAGTCACTCCGGCGACAACCCCAAATCAAACCCTCCCTCTCTACACGGCGTGACCCTCCTCTCTCCACGGCGTCTCCTCAGCCGCCAGCCACTGCTGATGACCCATGCCGTTTGGAAGACCCACTTCGGTGAGCTTGAAAACAGAACATGAACTTGAGGAGAAAAAAGAAAAAGAGCATGAACATGAAGCAGCAAAGGATAAATTGTGAGCATGAATTCAAGAAATAAAGAAACAAACTGGCAGTTCATAAATTCCAGAAATAAATAAATAAGGAATAGAGCATAGCCTGAGTTCCAAAGAAAAAGAAAAAAAAAAAAAAAAAAAAAAAAAAAAAAAAAAAAAAAAAAAAAAAACAAAGCTGACTTCTAGAAGGAAAAAAAAAAAAGAAAAAAGAAAAACAGAGCATGAGTTGGTAGAGACAACAGCAGAGCATACACAATGGCGCAAAGCATGAATCTACAAAGAAAAAAAAAGCAGATAAAAAGGACTCAAGGAAAAAGGCGGCAAAGAGGAGGCGTCATGTGTGTGGCTTATGAGGGACTGAGAAGAGGCAGGTATGCTGGTGTTCTGTTGCTGCAAAGGATGGAGAAGGTGCCAATAAGAGAGTGCAAGTGAAGCCTGGTTGTGCATAAGAGGTGGGTCAAATCTTATATGTAGAATATCAAATGTTCCTAATAGTTTCAAGCTCACCTGAAAGGGGTCGCCGGAGTGGCTCACCGAGGTGGGTCTTCCAAACGGCGGGGATTGAGAGAGAGAACGGAGGATTGAGAGAGAACCGAGAGGGAGACGCCGGAGTGGTGAGCTTAGGTGAGCTCTTGACCCAAACACTTTGGGGTTTCAGCTAGGTGAGCTCATCCGCTGCTGCCTTTCCGTGAGAGCGTGAGAGAGAGAGAGACGGAGAGAGAACGTCGGAGTGGGTCGCCGGCAGGAATGGCAGATGTGGCTGGTCGGGGTGGGTTGCCGTGGAGAGATCGAGGAGAAGGGGTTTTGAATCTTATGGGTTTCGGCTATTTGGTAAAAACAAAAATGAGATTTTTGTTATCATTTGCAATCTCCACCGTCCCTTTCAAATTCCTTTAATCTAACGGTCACCTGTGCACTTAGCCGTGTGCAACAATACACGGTCGACCGTGTAACAGCCTTTCTGTATATATATATATATATATATATATATATATATATATATATATATCTATATATATATATCTATATATATATGCTCTAAGGAGTGTTTTGGTATTCCTTATAAATGAAATTATTCCATCATCTTTGACGATGTTCAATCTACTAAGAAATTCACCTGAACTGTATAAAAAATATTAGTATTTCCTTGTGTATGCTGTTATAAGGTGCACCTTATGAAACTTTTCGTATAGTCACCTTTGTAAAGTCTATTGTAGGACAAATTTTGAAAAATCAATCGTTAGATTACATGAACTACTGCTTATGAATTTCATGTTCGTCAAAAACTTAACCACAGTGATCCAACAGTTAGCACGTTTATGAAAAAAAACGTACTCAGAAAAAATTAATGACATTTTAAAGAATAAAAAAGTCACAAATTTTCACTGTGACGTTTTTAAGAAACCGACCCTATATGAGTCAATTTTGTTGCACATATAGGGTCGTATTTAATTTCAATTCCACAACATTTTAAAGAATAAAAAATTCACAGTTTTTCGTTGTGACGTTTTTCAGAAACCGAACCTATATGAGTCAATTTGTTGCACATATAGGGTCTCATTTAATTTCAATTCCACAAGTTGATGCTGTATTGGTTCTTCACTAATATAATAGCATAATATTTTATTTTAATTACTTTTTTTTGTTTTTTTTTTTTTTTGAGGAGCCTACCTTCTGCCTTTAAATTTCCATCTAAAAACTTGAACCCAAACCAAAACATCCATCTTCTTCCTTTAAATTTCCACCTAAAGTTTATTTTAATTAATGTTTTATTTTCTTTTTATTTATTTCCTACTTGGTATTATTTTGGTATATTTGGTGCAATTTAGGAATGGACCAATTTTAATAATTTAGGATACTTTATTACTATATATATATATATATAAGAACTAAATAGGTTATTTTGTTCTCTATATGTAAAGTTGTAGTATTTAAGGCAAAGTTGTTTGAGTAATTAATTAATATATTATTGTGAAAATTTTTCTTTTAGTAGCACGCATTCGGTATTTTTGAGAATTAATGAATTTTATATGCTTATTTTCCTTTGTATTGAAGTGATAATTAAGAGATTAATAAAACGTTGTCTCTAGCTTCTTGATGAAGCTTTTCCTCGTACAGCTTCTGCTGCATCATGATTCATCATCACTTTGTACTTAATCATCTGATATATATGTGACCCTGCTGTCTCCTCTCAAAGACATTGGGGTCGCCACTCTAATAATGCTCTTCCCCCACTTGATTCTTAGGGTCCCAGGCTCTCCATAATTTTCCACCATTTTCTTGACTTCTTTGCACCTCTCAGTTTTTGAAATTATTATTGACCGTTAAATAATTGTGGTAATATCCAATAATTGATACTGTTAGAATTTTTTACAATTTAAAATTTTAAACGTCCTTACCTGATGATACTCCTCTCTCTCTATAGGATGCTGTTATAAGGTGCAGTGGGCACCTATATAAGGGCAAATACAGAACAAATTTTGAAAAACCAATAGTTGAATTAGATACACTTCTTATTAATTACATGTTCAAAAAAATCACAGTGAATTGAACTGGCCAAAATCACTTGGCGTCAAGATTGAATCCCTCTTTTTTTTTTTTTTTCAAAACAACAATTTTGTTGATAGAAGTTGAACTGGCCGAGTCATACATGGATCATATATTGCATCCACCTAATTTATATTGCATCAAACTTTTCTGTAAATAGGAAAAGAAAAGAAATTAAAGAAAAGAAAGTATTCTCCATTGTTTCAAATCTCGTGTAACATGGAAAGCTGAAAATTCAAGAAGATTGGCGATGCAGCTGGGTTAACTGATGCTCAATATGAACGAGAAGCTAGTTGCCAAACTGTAAGAGCAGATGAGACATGGAATTTGACAAAAACGACTACAAACATCGAGACATTTTGGCAAAAAGGCAAATGGAAATTAGTATTCAAATGATATAGTACTCGAGCTTTCGAATTAAGAAAACACTGGTAATTGGGTTGTATTTTCCTGACTTTGAATTAACAAATAAATATTGACTCCCAACATAACTAGTATGTCGTGTACCCAAGTTAATTACTTGACCCATCAGAGTTTCAATTTCCAAGTGATCCTGGACATGGGATTTTAATAAATTAGTTCCATATATATATATATATACACACACATTAGGGTGATCGAATTGTAGGCATCTCTCTCTCTCTCTCTCTCTCTCTCTCGGTCAGACCTACGACAAAAGTGGACAGCTTTTAAGGGACCAAGGAATCCCTATCAATGTCATTATGATTATTTTTTTTGGGTTACAAAAATTAAAATCAATAAGAGAAGACTTAATTTGGCTTCAAATATAGAATTTGTCAACTGCACGGCCCACACGTCTGGATATATTTTCTTGGGAAGAAGAAAGTTTCCATTGTCTGAATGAGAGTGGTGGCCATTTTATTATTACATACCCTCCATGCTTTGAAGCTAGCTATCAACTCAAAATGCTTTCCCATTCAATCATGTATGTATTTTCCCTTTAGACAACATCTTCTCCTTTTTTTAATGTGTCTGGATGAACTGGCAGCATCTTTGCTTGCTTTATAAGCTCCTTTTGGGGCTGTCCCTATTGTTGTTAATTTGGTATTGAAGTACTCTAGAGCTTGGGACGACCTCTCTCTCTCTTTTTTTTTTCCTCTTCAAAGAGTTTTAAGGATGGGAAGACAACCTTGTTGTGATAAGATTGGTTTGAAGAGAGGTCCATGGACAATTGAAGAAGATCATAGGCTCATGAACTTTATCCTCAACAATGGTATCCATTGCTGGCGAATGGTTCCCAAGCTTGCAGGTAGGCTGGTGTGCTTGCTTCAATGGAATCTCTCTCTCTCTCTCTCTCTCTCTCTCTCTCTCTCTCTCTCTCTCTAACACTTCTAGTTTCACTTTATTTAAATAAAGATAGTTAGTTAGCAAATTGATGGTGACATCTTGTATGGTGATGTCAAGGTTTGCTGCGATGTGGAAAGAGCTGCAGATTAAGATGGATTAATTATCTGAGGCCGGATCTTAAGAGAGGGGCATTAACAGAAATGGAAGAAAATCAGATCATAGAACTTCATTCGCGTCTAGGTAACAGGTAATATGCATTTTTTTTCCCCTATCATTTTCTGAATGAAGACCATTTTTATTCAAAATTAAACTAAACTTTTACACATTGTCTTGATATATATATACATAGTTTTTTTTTTTTTTTTTTTTTTCAAGCAAGAGGTGTCCGAGCTATTAGAGCCCGACTAATCCTAGCTCACTCCTTACACAAGGCCATTGTCTCGTATATGGAGTCGTATAACGCTGGGCTACTAGCCTTGATTGGTGGCTGGTCAAGAGAGTTTTGACTGGTTTCGAATTCGAATCCGGACTGTCTGGGTTTACAACTCACACCTTTGCTGCCAAGCCAACGTACTTTGGTTGTTTGGGATATATAATTATTGGATTTAGTGCTTTCTTCTAATACAAATAACTTCTATTATAGGTGGTCTAAAATTGCTGCACATTTTCCCGGTCGCACGGATAATGAAATCAAGAACCACTGGAATACTCGAATCAAGAAGAGGTTAAAGCACTTTGGCTTAGACCCTGTGACCCACAAACCCATTGAGCCAAAAGAAAAAACTGACGACAAAATAGAGACCCTACCAGAGTCAAGTTCATCGAAAGAAGAAGTGGAGAGCTTGGAGGTTAAGTCATTAATGGATAATAATGCCCAAAGAGATTTTCCTGAAACATATGGGAAAGCAGATGAAGTGGAATTGAGCTCGGATGAAACAACAAGTCTTTTAAATAATTATGAAATGTTGTGTGGAAGCTTGGACATGGGATTATGGTTGAACCAAGATGCCAACACCTCCAATAATTGCAGTCCTTCATTTTCTATGGAAGATTCTCTCAACCCTTCTATGGGTGAACTCTCCTCTCTCCAACAAAACTCAATGCAACAATGGGTTGATAGTGTGGATTCCTTGCTCTCATGGGATGGCTTCAATAATCTAGATGAAGAGCTTTTCTTCATGAAAAATAGCCAATGAATATAATTAACCATTCCCCATCCCTTTCTGTCCCTTCTTGGTGTCTTGATTTCAATTATGACTCTAGCAATAAAGAAAATTAATTGGATTATTGTCCATTGATCGAGTGCTTTCGACAATGAAATGACTCTCTTTCCCCTTAAATCTTTCACACTGATTTGCAATAATCAATCTTTGAAACTATATTTTTATTGCAATGGTGTCTTACCGCGTGTTATAATCTCGTATCTCATATATCCTGGTAATTTCTTGTTCTTTCACTGTCATCTGGATCAAGTTCGCCATATTTTTATGTCCAAACCGCTAGTAGGGAATAAAGCTTGATCCATGACCCTAGTATTGATGAGTGTCGCCCCTTTTTTTTATTTATATATATATACATATAAAGAAATTCTCTTATGAGCATCACCTTACTTTAAGCTAAAGTAAGCATCTAACAGTAGAGCCGCATGTGATGTAATTTTGGAAAACTAACCGTTGGATCACTGTGATTTTTGGCAGGCATGACATACATTATAGGGGTATCTAATCCAACGGTCAGTTTTCCAAAATTACATCACATGCGGCTCTACTGTTAGATGCTTACTTTAGCTTAAAGTAAGGTGATGCTCATAAGAGAAAACCTCTATATATATATACCCTTATTTGTAGCTGTAAATTTCCGGTCATATATGTATCGTATGCGTATCCTTCAAAAGGGTACGTCCTCCTTCTTTCATTGTCATCTGGATCAAGTTCGCCATAGGCCCATATTTGTTTGTTTCTTTGTTGGGACTGCATCTATAATTAATATA
>JAESVK010000204.1:643460-700913 GCA_017140935.1 Hamamelis virginiana | reverse complement strand
TTCATAGCTTTGCCTACCCATTCTTGGCTTTGGCTAATCTCTGTCTTCAAGTAAGATGCCCACTCTCTCATCTTTTTTATCCATCAATTCATCTTTTTGTTTCTCTTCTGTTGGGCTGGCAGTTTTGTTTTGGGTGTTGCTTCAATTCAAACTATTTACAATTTCAATAATAATGTGCAGCAAAATGCAAGTTGGTATAACAATGATCAAGTACACCCCCCAGGTCAGAATTCCCTCCTTTGAGCTTGTCTAAGTAATTGTTTAAAGGAATATTGTTGGCAGTTTTCAATTTATTATTGGCTATAGCTATCCTGGTAGATGCATCATAATCAAGCCTTTAGATACAGAATTATATTTATTTATTTTTCTTAAGGAGTTGCAAAGTGAGATGCCAGGGAGTGGAGTGGAGTGGGTTCTCTGTTATATCTTGTGATTGAGCAATTAGATGTTAGATTAGTCATTCATAATGTATTTATATATACAGGTATACATGAATTTTTTGCGAAAGAGCACGAATGGATTTAGTATCGGATACATTATATTTGATTTCTGGGGAGGGGTGATGAATTTGTCGCAAATGACCGTACAGTCTTTAGATCAAGGTGTGTCATTTCTTCCAAAGCCAATTCAATAGATATTTCCTTATGAATTATACTTTGTGCATTATATTATTATTAGTAGTAGTAGTAGCTTATGTTTGTATTTAAACCCCCTTTTTTTTTCCAGGTTCTTGGGTAAACTTCTCCGGAAATATAGGGAAGATTTTGCTATCTCTGGTATGGAATAATTCTTTGCCCTTTCAAAATATCTACCATGAATCTCTCTCCTCTGTCAATAACCTCTTTCTCTTTCATCTCTTTGCTCCTCTCTTTTTTTTTTCTCTCTCTCCACAAATCAAACTTCATTGCACTGATCATCACTATAAGTGCAGTGAAATTTACGTATAATGCAGTGACATTGTAGGTATGAATTTGATTATAATTTTTACATTGCAGTGAAATTCATCAATTTAAATATGAAATATAAAAATAATACATCGATGTCTCTACATTGTGCTTGTAGTGACATTTTCAAATTAAAATTAAAAAAGATCATATCAACATATGGAATAATCTATAAAAACCGTAAATTTCACAAACCTCCGAATATGAATTCACCTTAAAATTGAAACTTTTTAAATTTAAATGCAAATAATGTAAGAGATATGAAACAATGGCAAATGCGTAAATCTCATCTCTAATAATATGATAAGATTGTTATAAGGGCAGATATGCAATTTCAAATTATTTAATAGGATTTCCCGCATTAAAATATCCCTAAATTTATTAGAAGGGCAAACCCCTAAATTTGTTTCCCATGCATTTTTAATTAAGTGGTAAGTCTAATTCCCATGCCGATTTCTTTAAAATATCTCCAATGGTGGTTGCAAAAGGGGATGCAACTTCATTTTTCGCATCCAGATGTAAAAAATATTCCTTTGATGGTGGATGCAAAATGCGCAGGATGCAAATCTTGTCATGTCACCAATATGCGATATGTCAACTTGGGGTCAAGGAATTAAAAATCGACGATAACGCCAATATATTGACTATTTATCGGTGCATTGGTGGTGTCCAATACAAATATGCAGGTCATATCTTTTTGGCATAATATCGGTAGATATATCGGTACATATCGAGATATATTGGAAATTTATCACATATCGGTGAGTTTTCTGAAGAAAAAAGCAAGATGTCGCCGAAATCTGCCGATATATCGACGATATGCTTGGTCACTGATGTAGGTACACTCATTTACTCTCCTCTTTTCCTTCCTCTTCTTATTTTTTACTGAGTGACTACGACGAAAAAAGATATCAGAGAGGTGGGGTGCGATCGGTGCTAAGAAATCTTCATTTCCGGCGCCGACGATGCTGGCCTGAGGTATGCTTGGTGATGCAGCTCCTCTCGGCAGCTCCTCTCGGCATCCCCTCTCTCAGCTCTCGATGACTGTCGCTGGTTGCTGCTGACTGCCGCTGCCTACCACCAGTTTTTTTTGTTTTTTTGTATTTTATTTTATTTCTTTCTTCTTTCTCCTTCTCTCTCTCTCTCTTCTCTCTTGAGGTTGATGGGGGTTCAATGGGCTTATAATGGGCTTATATCTTATTTAAAGTTTTAAACAAACAAGAACTTCTAGGTTCTATGGATAGACATGAGTTAAAACATGTCATTTACCAATTTACCCTTTTCTTATATTTATTATTGAAAATTTACCCCTTTCTTTATAGTTATTATTAAAAAGACCCCAAGACTAATACTTTTTATATTAAAAATAATTATATATCTTTTACTAATAATTTTATGCTTTTAAAAAAAAATAATTTAATAATTTTTTATACAAATCATTCCAAATTCTTTGATTACATTTACGAATAATACTATAATAATACATCCCTAAAAAGGTGTCCCTAATCAATTCAAACCATCCATTTTTTTCAAGGGTTGATTTTGGTTTAAAAAAATGGTTACATCATTGGCCACATCATTAGGGATACTTTTTTTTTTCTTGGATATTTAATGTTATAGAAATGCAACACACTTTATTGTACCCTCTACAACACTTTATTGTCTTATATATATATTTAAATTACAATGTTTTGAGCCTAAACTGTGTAATATTATCTAAATAAATGTTTTGCAGAGTTTCCCTGAAAATATTAGTATTTAACTAATAATATTCGTCATATCATTAAATCGATATCGATATATCCGATACGAACGATATATCTGTATTTTGGGATCCTCGATATATACGTCGATACTTATATTTAATTTCTTGCTTGGGGTCAGTTAATCTTTTAAAACTTCTGACCTTGTCCCCAGTTTTCATTTTTTTAAAATCCTAACCTTGTCCCTATCTTTCATTTTAGTACCCATTACCTTGAAAAGGTTGTTGAACCAAAAAAATGAGTAGCGGGCCATTGGAATACTTAGATTTAAATGATTATCCATTTCTATAGTAGTTATACAAAAAATAAATAAATAAATAAAATAAAATAAAAAGGATTTGGCTCTCCTAATTTTGTATTTTCCCATTGGAGATGCTCTTATCATGCTACTGCAAATGATCGATAGTCTAGTGGCATATATCCCACTTTCAGGGAAAGGAATCAAGTTTGAACATATAGAAATACATGAATACCATTTGTTGCGGGTTTGGAGTAAGGGTAGGTTTCTATCATTCAGACAAAAAAAAAAAAAGAATCTTTATCATGCTACCACTAAAAACGTACTTAATATTACTTACAAAATGTTCATTTTTATTTTGAAATTTGGTCATGACCTACAAAGGGACACAACAATTAGGGCATGTTTGGCTATAGCATGTGAATCAAACTATTTCATTATATTTTGTATATAATTTTGTGAATGAATCCATCTTTGTTAATGAAAAATTTTAAGAAAATGATACTTTGTAATAATCATCACAAATGATAGTAAAAATTAAATTCAAATGCATTTCAAAATTTCTAAAAATTGATCCTATAGCATCAATTATGGCAATAATTCTAAATTTTTAAATTGTGACCATATTCAATAACATGGATTTGTGCTTTCAATACCATGTAAATTATAATGGATTCATTCGAACAACCATACAAAATCATTAAGATAGATATTCAACTCCAATAATTTTGCCCCATATTTAGCTGATCAAGTAAAATTAAGTTAGTGCTTAGATACTAAAACTGCATTGGCTTGATGGATTGAACTTTTGCAGGTCTGTATCTTCTATGACCTCATTTTAATTTTTCAACACTATGTGCTATATCCTGCAAAGAAAGTGGCAATCTCTCCTAAATTAGAGGGGCAAATTACAGAGCCACTCGTAAAGTCTCCGGATCACCCCCAAGCAGAAAATGTGTAAGGTTTAGCTTGGCCCAGAATATATGTTTTTTTATCAGCAAGAAATTGTTTAGTTACTTTTTCCAATAAAACAATAAAATGGACCCAACTTTGTGGTAGGTCCTGATCCATACATATAGTTCATACTTACCTTGTTCATTCTCAGGCATGTTCAGTTACAATATGGAGTCATATATCCAATTACATTCTCAGGCATGTTCAGTTACTTTTTCCAATAAAACTCCCAGCTGTCAACAAACTATACAGTTCAACACACACACACAAAAAGAAAAAGAAAAAGAAAAATCCCTAAACATAAAAAATATTTGGATTTCTAATCGAATCCATGGCAATGAGAACCCAATCAATGTGACAGTCGCAACAAAGCCAAGTGACAAATCATGGCAACCATGCACCCGATGTAAAGTTGTGTCAGGTGACTTCAGTAGGTAACTCTGCACTTCTGTAAGGCTAGTTATAGAACATTTTTGAAACCCGACTTTTGGATCAGAGTCCCCTCTTACGATTGTCTTTAATTAAAAAAATAAATAAATAAATAAAAATCACGGTGATCCAACCAACCAAAAAAATCATAGTGATCCAACTGTTGTTTTTTTTTTAAAAATCAACTAAGAAATAATGGTGACATTTTGAAGAACAAAAAAAGTCACAGCTTTTCATATTGATATTTTTCAAAAACCGACTGTTGGATCATAATGATTTTTTTGCAGATATGACATTCATAAGAGAGTAATCAAATCCAACGGTCATTTTTTTTTTTTTTTTTTAAATATGTTCTGCAACTTGTCACCTAACACAACTTGATGTCACGTGACCCTTGTATTAGCATCTTTGTGATAATCAATTTCATGGTGAATGTAATAGTCTTCGCTTTATAGAATTCATGCCGTCCTAATGCCTCTTTGGTAGGAGGATTAATTTCCAACGGCAAGATGGCTAAGCAAGCCACCTTAGCTGTTGTTAAATGGACACTAGAACATTGTTTAAACTTAAAAGAGTGACCATCCCTTCGTTCTAATGGCAATGGACAATCAAAACACCTCATCAATTAACCTTATTGTGTTTGTTTGGACAATGGAATATCTTAACAAATGAAAGAGGATTATAATTTTACCCTTTCTTACTTCCAATAGAAATCAGAAATTGGACTACCTTGTGTCTGTATTCGATGAAATAAAAAAACGTGCACCTGCATCAATGCATTTTGCAGACAATTGCCTCTATTGTTCAACTGAATAAAAAAAGACATTGCCTCTATTATCAAGGAATGTGTCAATATTTTTTTACAAATCTACATTTGAAATAGGACCTATATATTCAATTCACAAAAATTGAATCCATGGCACAATGAACATGATACCTATAGAAAAATTAGCAACAGAGAGCAAAACACATACAAAGAAGAAACCTGAAAATGACTACAAATAAGGATGCATCTGTAACCTAAAATGGAGTACATACATGATATCTTCATAAAATCAAATTCACATTATGAGATAGCACCTACTATAGTTTTAAATAAAATTTTACAAACAAGTTAACTATCTGTTCTGATTAAACTAACCAAAAGCTATCATGCATGTTAGAAACCGGGATCCAACTCAATAACTTAAGTTACTAAGTGGAGGGTCTCTAGAACTTATTAACCAAGCTTGGGTGATGTGGGACAAATCTTTCAACCCGCCCCCCCCCCCCCCGCGTACAGCTCGGATGTATGCAAGTGATAAAACTTTGAGCTGGAGATTTGGTAGGCCCACGAGTTTCTAGATAAAGGGGTCCCCGAGCATTCAGACATAGGATAGATACCGCATACAGTAGATACCACATAAAGCCCGGGTTGTACAAAACCCCGAGCTTGAGAATTGGTGACTCATGGGTTCGCGGGTGAAGAGGGCCTCGGGCAATGACACGTGAGTGAGCTTACCTAAGACCTAGCACTGATATCATGTTAGAAACCAAGATCCAACTCAATAACTTAAGTTACCAAGTAGAGGGTCTCTAAAACTTATTAACCAAGCTTGGGTGGTGTGAGAAACTGATGTGGGACAAATCTTTCAACAATGCAGACATAGAAAAAATGGATTTCATGGATGAAAACGTAGAAAGATTTTTTAATTTTGCATCATACACTAAAGTCTCTTGATAAAAAAGATTTGAATGAGTTAGAAAGACTCCTTAAGGAAGATTTAAGTGTTGAATCTGAGAAAAGTTCTATTTCTCTTGGTTATTCTGGACCTAAATTCACCTGGACTAATAACCGCCAGCAGGGCCATCTCATTCGTGAGCGCCTTGATAGAGCTTGGGCTAACCCTGATTGGATATCCTTGTTTCCTAATGATTTTGTCCATCATCTCCCCAGGACCCACTTTGACCACTGTCCCATCATTCTTTCTAATGTGACACTTTGCCATAATATTATTGTTAGACTGTTTCGTCTTGAAAAAATGTGGTTCTCTCACCCCGCGTTCATGGATGTTATTAAACTTGGTCGGCATACTGTTGATAATGATCTTTTACAAACTGTTAAATCCTTTACTATTCACTTTTCTTCTTGGAATAAGACGGTGTTTGGTAATATTTTTAAAAAGAAAAAGAACATTTTAGCTAGACTTGATGGCATCCAGAAGGCCTTATGTGTTAACTATAGTTCCTTTTTGGTTAAGCTGGAAAAAATTTGACTTCTGAGTATCATGATATCCTTCGTCTTGAGGAAGAGTTTTGGGCCTTAAGTCTAGAATTAATTGGCTTAGTGCTGGGGATAGTAACACTAAATTTTTGCATGTCTCTACTCTCACTAGGCGTAGACACTAAATTTTGTCCCTTAAGAGTACTGATGGGTCTTTTGTCAGCAACTCATTGGCTATCCGTAGCCTTATTGATAGCCATTTTACCCGTATGTTCTATACGGAGCATCATTGCTCCTCCCTCTCATTTGATAACTGGCCTCCTCTGTCTTCTCATTTAGAACCTTCTAGTTGTAGTCAACTGGTCATTCCACCCTCAGATGATGAGATTAAAACTGCTCTTTTGGGCATGAAACCTGATAAAGCCCTCGGTCCTTATGGCTTTCAACTTCGTTTTTTCCAGAGTTGTTGGTCCATTGTTAAGGATTCTGTTTGTAGTTTTGTTAAGGAAATTTTTGTCACTGGTATTATTCTTGAGGAGTTGAATAAAACATTTATTTGTCTCATCCCAAAGTGCACTAGGGCTGATAGCATTGACCAATTTAGGCCTATAGGTATTTGCAACTCCATTTATACTAAATTACTTGTGAACAGGATTCGCCCTTTGCTTGATACTCTTATTCAATCCAGTTTCGTTCTAGGTCGTAAGGGTGTCGACAATGTGGTTATCGTTTTGGAAATGATCCATTCTTTCTTTCTCGAAAAAGGTCCTGCGGGTCTTTTGCTGCTAAAATTGACCTTGAAAGAGCTTATAATCGTCTTGAGTGGAGTTTCATTCGCAAAACTCTTATTTGGTTTTGATTTCCTCTTTCTTTAGTCCAACTCATAATGTCTTGTGTTAGCAGTGTCAGTTTTGTTGTTCTTGTCAATGGTACGGTGAACCTACTAATCTTTTCTGCTCAATCGTGGTATTCGGCAAGGGGACCCTCTTTCCCCCTATCTTTTCATCACGTGTATGAAATTCCTTGTTATTTCTGCTGAACACCTCAGTAGAGATAATCTCTCCATCCTGTCCCTGTGTGTAGGAATGGCCCTTCCTTTACTCATGTCTTCTTTTTTTATGATCTTATTCTTTTTGGTAGGGCTGAGGATACTGATAGCTGTGCTATTAGTAAAGTCTTAGATCATTTATGTTAACCTTTTGGGTTAAAAGATGAATGAGGCTAAGTCTAAGATTTTCTTCTCCCCCAATACTTTATTTTCTAATAAAGAGTTGGTGTGTAGGAACCTGAGCATGAAAGCCACGACTGAGTTTAGTAAGTATCTTGGTTTCCTTATTCTGGTCAAATGTAAGAATAGAGATGACTTTTGGTTTCTTGAGGAAAAAAATTCGAAAAGGTTGGAAGGTTGGAAAACCAACTTACTTTCTCTAGCTGGTAGAACTATTCTTGTGAAGTTTGTTCTTAATTCCATCCCTGCCTATGTTTCTCAAGTCTTGAGCCTTTTTGTGTCCACTTGTAAAGCTATTTAATAAGCCAGTCGTGATTTCCTTTGGGGTTCCACACTTGACAAAAGGAAACTTCATCTTGTTGCTTGGAATGAGGTCACTAAACAAAAA
Organism: Hamamelis virginiana; assembly: GCA_017140935.1. NCBI lineage: Eukaryota > Viridiplantae > Streptophyta > Magnoliopsida > Saxifragales > Hamamelidaceae > Hamamelis > Hamamelis virginiana. The sequence continues at coordinate 692,766 of JAESVK010000204.1, read as the reverse complement.
ATTTATGGGGGCTTGGGTATTCGTAGCACGGAGTTTGCTAACATTGCTAGTTTTGCTAAGCTTAATTGGCGTTTAGAAATTGAGTCGAGTCCTTGGACTACTGTCCTTAAGCATAAGTATTAAAAGGTTTATATGTGTCACTAGGTGCAAGTCTAGACGTGCTTTTGTCATTTGGCATGGTCTTAAGAAAGGGAAAGAGACTTTCAGTAAAGGTACTAGTTGGATCATCTCTAATGGCCAGAAAATTAATGTTTTGTTTGATAATTGGTGTGGGTTTGGCTCTCTTAGGTCTCTTATTTCTAGTCCTCTTTTTAGGGGAGAGGACTAGTTGGTGGTTTCTGATCTTATCACTGCCAATGGGATTTGGACCAAGTTGCTCCTTCATATCCATTCCATACCCACCCTATTGTATGGTTCTGCTGTTGATCGATTACTTGGACTAACTCTTCCAATGATCTTTTTCCCACTAAGGATGCTTATGATATTGCTAATGGCACGTTTTCTCTTGCTAGTAACAAGGGTTTGTTTTGGAGGAAATTTTGGAACTTGTACACTTTGCCCCACATTAGGTCTTTCTTCTTGTTACTTTTTCATAATAAATTGCTTCCAAACACCTTCTGTTTAAAGGAGGTATTGTGGATAATGAAACATGTCCTATTTGTTTTAATGGTTGTGAAACTGTTGAACATATATTCTATCATTGTGATTTCGCTACGGATTTCTGGGCTTGTTTTAATATCAACAATGTCAACCATGTTTTTAACTCTCTTTTTTGATTGGGTGCATCATTTTATGTGTGTGCGTGATTGTACTATTGATAGCCTTATCCCTACAAATTGCCTTTTCTCCTTTGGTTGTTGGTTGTTACGGTACAATCGGAACCAATTTATTTTTGAATAAAAGATATCTCATCCTCATGACCTGTACTCTCTTTCGTTGGCTCGGGCCCACGAATTTCATCTCCTTACTGGTAACTCGTGTTCCCTTCCTGCTACTAAAGATATTTGGGTAAAGTGGAAGCCTTCCGCTCAGCTTTATGCCAAACTCAACACTGATGGTTCTCGGATGGTTCCTCCGGTCTTGCTGGAGGTGGCGGTCTTATTAGTAACCACCTTAGGGAATGGGTCCTCGATTTTTCTAGAAATATTGGGTTTGCTTTTAATATTGCCGCTGAGGCCTAGGCTCTTCGCGATGGTCTTCATCTTGTCTTATTGTTGAAGTTGATGCCTTTGCTCTTATTTCTATGGTTATTCAAGGTGTTGGATTTTGTGGTTTTTGTTACACCACTTGTTTGTATTTCTTTATTACTGTATTTTGATGCCTTGGGCACGTACTTTCTTCGATGTATTTCTGCTTCTTAGTTTAATATTAATAATCTTTTTACCAAAAAATATAAGTAAATAAATAAAAAAGAAGAGAGAAAAAGAGAAAAAGAAAAGAGAAGAGAAAGATAGAGAATAGTAGGAGTTAATCCCATGTGTAGAAATAAGATAAGCCTAAAAGTGTAGAAAAGCTTTAATAGTTTACTAGTTTACCCATTTACTAGGGGAAAAATATCGTTATTATCTTTTTTCGTTTTTTTTTTTGTTCATTTGTTACTTGTTAGCTAACCTTCCTAACTTTTAACTCCTAACTCCTAACTTCTAACATCTAACTCCTGACTTTTATATTTCCGGTCATTTTATTTATTACTCTTTAAAGGCTCGGCTATGAATATACCAATAGCTTAAAGGTCAATTATGGAAATAGATTAGTGGCTAATTTATCTTTTAACACTAAATTTATGTTAGTAGTTCCTAGACTAATTCGGCTATTTAATAATCTGTAATTAGCTCGCCTACGAAAGGCCAAACCTGTATTTATTTTTTGTTTATTTACAGTCATTTTATTTTTATCCTCTTTAAAGACTCGACTACGAAATATACCAATGGCCTAAAAGCTCGGTTATGGAAATAGATCAATGGGTAATTTTTTCTTAAGCACTAAATTTAAGTTAGGAGTTCCGAGACTAATTTGGCTATTTAATAGCATGTAATTAGCCCGTCAATGAAAGACTAGACCTGCACTTATTCTTTTTCTATTCTCTTTTTTTTTTTTTTTTTTAAGTAATTTTACGAATTGTAATTATATTTATTTTGGATTGTTCTATTATTTTCTAATCATTTACATTACTATGAGCCTAATTAAATTTGGCTCATTTTAATTTCTGGAACCATGTATTAAATATGTTCATTAATAACTTTATTTCTTTTATTTAAGGAAATAATTAAACAATTAGAATCAAAGTAATCGTCAATTTGACGAGTGTAGTAGGGTGCCGTAAAACCCTTCCCCACTCACAATCGAATCTCCTTACCCATAATCTCTCTTTTTTTTTTAGAAGCCAATAGGAATTTTCATTTTTTTAATGGAAAATCAAAATACCATCCCAAAGGACAACCAATCACGTCTATAAACCAATAATTAGTGGCGGCTATTTGACATAATTATTTTAAATATGACTTTCATATTTCTAAAATATGAAATTTCATATTTTTAATAATTAAGACATGCCCAATAAAAAAAATCACAATTTTGGCTTTATTTTGTTTCATGAAAGGAGTTCCTGACACTGTGACAGTCTAGAAAATTTATCATATGAAATTTATAAATAATTATAAAAAATGATTCTTGACAATTCTTTTTGGAACAACTTCTAGACTCATCAAACTACAATGTCCCGAAATTATTTTCTAATTGGAGTTGATTTAATACTCGAATGGAATTTTTAAGATAATCATTTTTCTGTAGGAAAATTTCTGCTGCAGCAAGTTTTTATAACTTTAAAAAATCATTTGGACCAATCTAGACCTTTAAAATATATTGCCAATTTTTCAACATAGTAATTTACGTATCTAGTTTATATGTTTATTTTTCTAAAAATCATATGTTTATTTTTTATTTTTGCCAATTTACCAATCTAGACCTTTAAAATATTTTGCCAATTTACCTATCTAGACCTTTATTTTTTTACACATCAAACTACAATGTCACGAAATTCCATATGGTTATTTTTCTAAAAATGGTGCACCATGGATAGGTCTACTTGAAAATTTCTGTTGCCGATTTTATGACTTTCAATGTGGTCTGACTTCGTTCTAATATATCCAAACTTCTTGAAATCTTTTGTACATATTCCCTTACCTGTCTTAGTTTATGCATACCAAATTTTATGGTAAAATTTATAGTGATTATTTTTCTAAAATTCCCACATTGTTGATAGGTTTATGTTGTACAAAATTTTTTAGAATTGTACATTTAGCTTATATGACTTATTTCTATTGTGAGATCTTATTAAAAATAATAATAATAATCAAATCAAATCAAATCAAATCAAACCAATTTCAAATGGCACCAGCATTACCGAAATAGTATTAGCTAAACCCAGCAGTGCAAAAAAGGGGATAGGCCCACTCATGCGCGGAATTTTGGGGTAGCGACAATTGCCAAAAGTCACGATGATCCAATAGTCGACTTTCGAAAAACTGATACAAAATTGTGACATTTCGAAGAACAAAGAGAGCACAGTTTTTCACTAGGCCAGTTGCAGATCATATTTTTAAACACTGACCGTTGGATTAGATACCCCCCTCTTATGAACGTCATATTTGCCAAAAATTACGATAATCCAATAGTCAATTTTTGAAAAAATAAATAGCAATGAAAATTTGTGTTTTTTATTTTTATTCTTTGAAATGTCACAATTTTGCAATTCAATTTTTCAAAAACCGACAATTGGATCACCGTGATTTTTGGCAACCATAACATTCATAAGATGGATATTTTATCCAACAGTTGATTATTCAAAATATAATCTGCAGCTAACCATACGGAAGTGTAGAATATATTAAAATGAAGTAAAAATGAAGTATTATTGTTAGAAGGGCATAATGGGGAATTCGTGGCATTAATATCTGAGTGGGAGCACAGGAGTGAATCTGTGGAACTAGGGCCGGCCTGAGATTTTGGATGCACTAGGGAAATTCCTAAAATGTTGCCTCTATTACATATTGAGAAACATTTTGAGTGTAAAATTTTAGTTCTTAAACCTTAATTTGTCATAATCTAAAACCTACGACAATTAAATTATAAATCAGGTTTTCAATAGGCTCATCCCAAACCAACTATCAGCATTACAAATATATATTAAAAAAAAAGAAGCTAAAACCTATAACAATCAATTCAGAAAGAAGATTTTCAATAGGCTCCCCCGAACCTCCTATCATTATTACAAATATATCAAACAAATAAACAAGACATATAACAAATCAACAATTCATGAGGAGGGTTTTCAATAGGTTAGCTCACCCCAAACATCGTATCATCATTACAAATATATATAATCAAACTAATAAACAAGATTTTGATTCCAACTCTTGAATATAATTCCATTAAAATGAATATAGTTCAACTATATTTTCCATAAATGTGTCAAACAAATATAGAACAATGCTACCAAGAAATCAACAAAAATCATATTCTAAAGGAAAATGCAACAACAAAAAATAGAGGCTAAATAGTGTGAACCATAAATTTTATTAAAAAAAATTAATAATAAATAAATAATTTTTCTTATTTATTTACTATTAAAAATTAAAAAAAAATCTCTACATTTTGAATTTGACCATTTGGCATTTAATCATTTATGGATTAGCATCCATTAAATTGATATTTTTACTGATGGGTTAAAATCCATTAAATAATTGATTTTATCCATGGGTTAATATCCATTAAGTTATTAGTTTTATCCATGGATTAATATCCATTAAGTTATTTGATATATTCATGGATTAATACACATAACCCAAATTATGATGGTTATTGCTTAGTGGGTAAATGGAGTTATTTTATCCAATGTTTATTATTCAAGGTGGAAGAAGTTACTTTATCCAAAGATTATTATTCAAAGTTAAAGTGACCAATGGTTATAGGTTGATTCCATCTACTTTTTGAATATAAAAAAATAAAAAAAATAAAACAGATGAGGGGAAGTTAGAAAAAGCATTTGGTGGAGAAAGTTAGAGAGAAAATGAGTGTTGTAAAGGAGAAGAGAAGAAGGTAAAGAAATCAAGGATTCTAGTGTATATCAAAGGTGTTCATACACCCTAGGTAAGGATAACTCTTATGTTCATCTTCTTTGATTTATCTAATTATATATATGTGTGTCTGTATATATATATATATTAGAATATTACAGAAAATTTTGATGTTCAAGAACATCAAAATAAATGTAATATTTCAATTTTATTGATATATGTGTGTGTGTGTGTATGTGTGTGTGTGTGTGTGTATTAAAAAAAAAAATTGATGTTCTAGAACATAAAGAAAATTATTTTCAATTAAACTTAAAATTTAATCTCCTTCAAGTATTCATCCAAGTTCATGATGTTCTTGAACATAAAAAATTATGAAAAGATGATCAAGATCATCAAATCCTTGATGTTCATGAACATCAAAAATAAAAAATAATGGTGTGAAAGTTAATAATGAAGATCGAGTTCATCAAAAAAAAAATGGAAATAAAATTATAATCTAACCTTTTCTCAAGTCTCTGTTTCACGTCAAATTTTCTCTAAAATGTTTGTCTTGAAATTACACTGACAAAGTGTTGTTTAAATGAGATCTCTAATAAGAAGAGTCCTAATTTGATTTTAAAAGTTATCCAATTCAATTATTCATTTATTAGATTGGATATTCTCTACATTATATCAATTCTTTTAAATTTCAAATTCAATTCAAGTAGTAAGTTCTTATCAGTTGGACTCAAAATTGTTAGAAGCCTAATTTGAACAACGATTTTGAGAAAGTATTTAAAATAAATAAATAAATACTTTTTGATAAAGTCAAAATCCTCAATTAGTTTTTAATAAGAAGATATTATCCTTTTGTTAAATTCAAAATTTTATATTTGTTGGATTAACTTCCAATAAAATAAATTTAAATTTGGCTAATTTATCCCACTAATTTACGGCACCGTCCCACTAAGCTTTCAATATTAAGTGGATTCCAATTACTCAATTTGTGTGTTACACAAATGATTTGGCATGTGTGAACAATTTCAATTAAATTGGTAAATGATAAATAATTTCAAAAAATTGTTAATTTTAATGTGCACATGGCTAATTCAAGAGCATGCCGGCGGCATGTACCGAACAAATTTGACTAAATTGCATTTGGCCCATTCAAATGTGTGGCATATTCAAATTTTATATATATATATATATATATAATTTGGAATTATAATACCGTATGCAAGTTTTTGTTAAATAAATAAAATTTTAACACTTTCAAGAAAAGTATAATTTTGTATATTTAAATTGCCTTGTGCAATTTGAGACATTGAAATTAGTCGGCATAAAATTGGAAATCCAATTTGACACAAATATAATTAAATTTAAATTTGATTATATTTACAAATTCTTAATGAAATTGAAATGCTAATTCGGTTCATCAATGCCGTAGCAAAGTTATAAAATCCAAATTATAAAGTTCACTTGAAAATTTGGACAAATAATTTAATTCTTATTTCCTATGGAAATAGAATTATAATTATTTTATTAAATTGGAATTTCATCTTATTGGACTATTGGAACCCATATAAATTTATGTCAAATGATTATGGGTTACAAATTAAAATAATGAATTAGTCCATATTAGATTAACAAATATCCAATTAAAATGATCCACATATCCAGTGAGCTAATATAAGATCAAATCATTAGATCTCATTTAAGTCCAATTAATTTTAATTTAAATTAGTTCATTTTTTATAATTGGGTTTTGTTAACCCATTATCTAATTAGTTCAATTTTATTTTGAACTTATAAATAAACTTTTCCTTAAATAATTAAATTCATGAAAACCTATTATTTTTAATTATTAGTTCAATAATTGAGCGGATCTTGAATCCACTATATGGGCTAACAAAGTCTAACTTTAATTTAATCTTGGGCTTTTTATCATTTCAAATTTTCCGAACTACGATCGACTTAATTCCACTTTGGGATACGTAGGTAGTCCAGCAGCTACACTGGATGCAGTGACAATCCCGATAAATTCCTAAATTTATCCAAAACAAATCAAATTAATTTTAATAGTTCAATTAACTATTAAAATTATCAATTGAAAAAATTAAATATTTAAATAGTGGGACATATACCCATAAATTAATTTATTTTAATTAATTGAACTACGGTTGGCTTGATCCCTATAAGGGGTATGCAGGCAACTTAGGACTCGCGCTTAAGTGCAACCACTATCATAAATAAATTTCCATGTAATTGATATTAATCATGGTTGGAATCAAAGGGTGTTCTCTTGTGACAAGAGATTGTAATTAATAGATATTCATTATCTTGAATGGGTCCTACTCACACTAATAAAAGCTTATATACTCTTAGGTGAAATTATATTTTTTAAAAAGTTAAATTTTTGCTCAACATGATTTTTGGCACACCCGGTGGGATCCATTTTCCTTTTCATCTCCAATTATGATTAAATTTGATATTTTCTTGTATTGCTTTATAGGTTTTGAAATGACACCACAAGTTACTGTTCATTTTTATGATTTTCCAAGTGTTCACTTCAAGGGAAAAGATGCGAAGAAACGAGGTTGCTTTGCCTCATTCTCAATTGGTCAAGCACCAATTCATACTGAAATCCCGAAGTTGCCTAAGGGTGCTAAGCCCATCAAGGTGAGGGTCAACAAGGCTACCAAGGCCATTGAGACCCAAGTTGCAACGACTTCAAGAAAGAAAGCTGTTAAAGCTATTAAAAAAGGGCTGCAAGGTCTTTAAAAAGGAAGGCTCCTAAAGTCACTTCTAATGTGGTTGTTAAGACTGCATCAGCTGTAAGTGAGGTAGTTAAGCCTACTAATTCCAAGGTCACTAAGACTAGCCCATGTGCACCAGCTTTAATTACACAGATTATGATTGGGTCCATTCCAATCAATTTGGTTACCCATGAATCTGTCATGGTGACTTTTATAGAAATTGAAGATGAGATAGCAACGAAAACTCCTAAGGTTAAAATCCTTCGATCCCTTGAGCAATCTTGAATGGGGTCAACATCAAGGTCTGAAGGGTCAACTAAACAAGTCTCATCGATAACTGACTTTCGACCACGTGTGGTCGATCTTGGCACTCCTTCTGAGGTTCATTCGAAAGGAAAAGGAAAGAATGTAAAAAAATCACAACTAAAGGATCAAGTGTCGGTCTCTAATTCTGACAATTTTTCTACAAAGAAATTTCAAGTAAAAAAGGGTTCTAAGGGGAAAGGAAAAGGGCCCAAAATTAATATTCCAGAAGAGGCATCCTTCTGTCCATTGGCCATTTAAATGCTGAACGATCAAAGAAAGCTAAGTCTGATATGAAAGCAAAAAAATGGTCTTTCATTTCAGGCTACATGTTTGCTAGAGAAGCATGATGTGCTTTTGGACCGGGGGCAACTTCTATGTCCTCTGACAATGAAAGACCTTATACAGGTCCCATTACTTGTTCAAGGTCGCAATTACTTTCTCAAACAATTCAAGAAAAATCATCAGATTCAAGTGTGTCCTCAGAAGTTGATCAGTCAGTGAATTCAGTTACAAGCTCAAATAATCCACTTTATGGTGATCCAAAGTCTCTCTTTGATGAGGAAGATTTTCCTCAAGAAATAACAACTATATTCCAAAAAAGAATTAAAAATAAGTAATGAAAGTGAATAAAAATATATGTCGGTTTTAGTTACTGGCACAACAAGTATCGAAGAGCAGCTCCAAGAAATGCAAAGGAGGCTAGCGGAAAAAGACGCTAAGATAGCAACCCTTGCTGCTCAAGTGGCTAATCAAGCTAGTACATCTGCTCGTGAACATGTTGAAGAAGGGAAAAATCCCACAACACCAGTCACACAGGTTGATATAAAAACTTTAATTGCAGAAGGAATTCGAGAATTCCAAGCATCTTTAAATCCTCTTGTGCTTGGGTACCGGAAATCATATCCGACCCATTATGACACTTTTTCATTCCCCAAAGGTTATTAGAAGCCAAATTTTGAAAAATTTGATGGGATAAATGGTTCTCCACATGAACATTTAGCTCATTTTTATTCAGTTTGTGGGGAATCTGCTCAATTATATGCTTTGTTGATAAGACAATTTGTTCAATCCCTTAAGGGATCTGCTTTCACTTGGTATACTCAGTTGCAACCAGGATCAATCCTTACATGGGATGATATGCAAAGGGCATTCCTAGCACAATTTGTTAGTTCAAAGAAAAATGTCTCAATTATTGATCTTGCAAATACTAGGCAAAAGCCTAATGAAAGTGCAAATGATTTCATTACAAGATGGAGAAGTCTTAACCTCTAGTGTTCAAAAAAGTTATCCGAGCAATCCGCAGTACAAATGTGCTCAAATAATCTCCTTCCAGAGATAGCAACATTTGTTGGCACTATGGAGCCACAAACTTTTGATGCACTTGTTTCTAAGGCAAGTAATGTGGAAAGACAAATTGCTCGCCAGAAAAGTGTGACACGCACAAAGGAAAAGAAAAATGATAATAAAAAGCCATGAAAGAAAGAAACAATGACTACTTTTGTTAAAAATGATAGAAAGAATGACAAGGGTAAAGGAAAAGAAGGTCCAAAAAAGTTAACTCTTAAAGAAAAAAAAAGAAGCTAAATATACTTTTGATGATGATGATGTGGAAGCCATTTTTGATGAACTTCTTAAAGTAAAGCTATTCAGCTTCTTGAACCCAAGAGATCTTCTAAAGTCAACAAAACTGATGATCCTAAATACTGCCGGTATCATAGGATTGTTAGTCATCCAATAAAAGAATGCTATGTTCTCAAAAATGTCATTCAAGCAATGATTAACAATCATGAAATAGAGGTAGATTCATCAGTTTTGTTGACTTCAAAAGGTCTCTTGGGTTTAGGAAGCTGAATAGCTTTAGCTTTAATAAGTTCATCAAAAATGGCTTCCACATCATCATCATCAAAAGTATATTTAGCTTCTTTTTTTGCTTTGAGAGTTAACTTTTTTGGACCTTCTTTTCCTTTACCATTGTCATTCTTTCTATCATTTTTAATAAAAGTAGCCATTGTTTCTTTCTTTAATTGCTTTTTATTATCATTTTTCTTTTCCTCTGTGCATGTTACACTTTTCTGGCGAGCAATTTGTCATTCCACATTGCTTGCCTTAGAAACAAGTGCATCAAAAGTTTGAGGCTCCGCAGTGCCAACAAATGTTGCTATCTCTGGAAGGAGATTATTTGAGCACATTTGTACTGCGGATTGCTTGGATAACTTTTCTGAACACTGGAGGTTAAGACTTCTCCATCTTGTAATGAAATCATTTGCACTTTCATTAGGCTTTTGCCTAGTATCTGCAAGATCAATAATTAAGACCTTTTTCTTTGAACTAACAAATTGTGCTAGGAATGCCCTTTGCATATCATCCCATGTATGGATTGATCCTTGTTGCAACTGAGTATACCAAGTGAAAGTAGATCCCTTAAGAGATTGAACAAATTGTCTTATCAACAAAGCATCTAATTGAGCAGATTCCCCACAAGTTGAATAAAAATGAGCTAAATGTTCATTTGGAGAACCATTTATCCCATCAAATTTTTCAAATTTTGGCTTTTGATAACCATTGGGGAATGAACAAGTGTCATAATGGGTCGGATATGGTTTCCGGTAACCAAGCACACGAGGATTTAAAGATGCTTGGAATTCTCGAATTCCTTCTGCAATTAAAGTTTTTATATCAACCTGTGTGACTAGTGTTGTGGGATTTTGCCCTTCTTCAACATGTTCACGAGCAGATGTACTAGCTTGATTAGCCACTTGAGCAGCAAAGGTTGCTATCTCAGCGTCATTTTCAGCTAGCCTCATTTGCATTTCTTGGAGCTGCTCTTCGATACTTGTTGTGCCAGTAACTAAAACTGACATATTTTTTTATTCACTTTCATCACTTATTTTTAATTCTTTTTGGAATTTAGTTGTTATTTCTTGAGGAAAATCTTCCTCATCAAAGAGAGACTTTGGATCACCATAAAGTGGATTATTTGAGCTTGTTACTGAACTCACTGACTGATCAACTTCTGATGACACACTTGAATCTGATGATTCTTCATGAATTGTTTGAGAAAGTAATTGCGACCTTGAACGAGTAATGGGACCTGTATAAGGTCTTTCATTGTCAGAGGACACACAAGTTGCCCCCGGTCCAAAAGCACATCTTGCTTCTCTAGCAAACATGTAGCCTGAAATGAAAGACCATTTTTTTGCTTCCATATCAGACTTAGCTTTCTTTGATCGTTCAGCACTTAAAACAGCCAACGGACAGAAGGTTGCCTCTTCTGGAATATTAATTTCGGGCGCTTTTCCTTTCCCCTTAGAACCCCTTTTTACTTCAAATTTCTTTTTAGAAAAATTGTCAGAATTAGAGACCGACACTTGATCCTTTAGTTATGATTTTTTTACATTCTTTCTTTTTCCTTTCGAATGAACCTCAGAGGGAGAGCCAAGATCGACCACACGTGGTCGAAAGTCAATTATCGATGAGACTTGTTTAGCTGACCCTTCAGACCTTGATGTTGACCCCATTGAAGATTGCTCAGGGGATCGAAGGATTTTAACCTTAGGAGTTTTCATTACAATCTCATCTTCAATTTCTGTAAAAGTCACCATGACAGATTCATGGGTAACCAAATTAATTGGAATGGACCCAATCATAATCTGTGTAATTGAAGCAGGTGCACATGGGCTAGTCTTAGTGACCTTGGAATCAGTAGGCTTAACTACCTCACTTACAGCTATGTAGTCTTAACAACCACATTAGAAGTGACTTTAGTAGCCTTCATTTTCAAATACCTTGCAGCCCTTTTTTTAAGAGCTTTAACAGCTTTCTTTCTTGAAGTCGTTGCAACTTGGGTCTCAATGGACTTGGCAGCCTTGTTGACCCTCACCTTGATGGGCTTAGCACCCTTAGGCAACTTCGGGATTTCAGTGGAATTGGTGCTCGACCAATTGAGAATGCGGCATAGCAACCTCGTTTCTTCGCATCTTTTCCTTTCAAGTGAACACTTGGAAAATCATAAAAATGAACCGTACCTTGTGGTGTCATTTCAAAACCTGTAAAGCAACAAAAGAAAATATCAGATTTAATCATAATTGGAGATGAAAAGGAAAATGGGTCCCACCGGGCATGCCAAAAATCATTTTGAGCAAAAATTTAACTTTTTACAAAACATAATTTCACCTATATACTAAGAGTATATAAGCTTTTATTAGTTTGAGTAGGACCCTTCAAGATAATGAATATCTATTAATTACAATATCTTGTTACAAGAAAACACCCTTTGATTCCAACCATGATTAATATCAATTACATGGAAATTTATTTATGATTGTGGCTGCACTTAAACGTGAGTCCAAAGTTGCCTACGTACCCCTTGTAGGGATCAAGCCAACCGTAGTTCAATTAATTGAAATAAATTAATTAATGGGTATATGACCCACTATTTAAATATTTAATTTTAGCAATTGATAATTTGAATAGTTAATTGAACTATTAAAATTAATTTGATTTGTTTTGGATAAATTTAGGAATTTATCGGGATTGTGACTGCATCCAGTGTAGTTGCTGGACTACCTACGTATCCTAAAGTGGAATTAAGTCGATCGTGGTTCGGAAAATTTGAAATGATAAAAAGCCCAAGATTAAATTAAAGTTAGACTTTATTAGCCAATATAGCGGATTCAAGATCCGCTCAATTATTGAACTAATAAGTCAAAATAATAGGTTTTCATGAATTTAATTATTTATGGAAAAGTTCATTTATAAGTTCAAAATAAAATTGAACTAATTAGATAATGGGTTAACAAAACCCAATTATCAAAAATGAACTAATTTAAATTAAAGATCCTTTTAAAGTCAAATCATTTAGGAAACTCATTATTGGAAAGCCAAATTAAAATTTAAAATTAATTGGACTTAAATGAGATCTAATGATTTGATCTTATCACTGGATATATGGATCATTTTAATTGGATATTTGTTAATCTAATATGGACTAATTCATTATTTTAATTTGTAACCCATAATTATTTGACATAAATTTATATGGGTTCCAATAATCCAATAAGATGAAATTCCAATTTAATAAAATAATTATTATTCTACTTCCATAGGAAATAAGAATTAAATTATTTGTCCAAATTTTCAAGTGAACTTTATAATTTGGATTTTATAACTTTGCTACGGCATTGATGAACCGAATTGGCATTTCAATTTTATTAAGAATTTGTAAATATAATTAAATTTAAATTTAATTATATTTGTGTCAAATTGGATTTCCAATTTTATGCCGACCAATTTCAATATGTCTCAAATTGCACAAGGCAATTTAAATATGCAAAATTAAACTTTTCTTGAAAGTGTTAAAATTTTATTTATTTAACAAAAACTTGCATACGGTATTATAATTCCAAATTATATATATATATATATATAATTTGAATATGCCACACGTTTGAATGGGTCAAATGCAATTTAGTCAAATTTGTTCGGCACATGCCGCCGGCATGCTCTTGAATTAGGCATGTGCACATTAAAATTAACCATTTTTTGAAATTATTTATCATTTACCAATTTAATTGAAATTGTTCACACATGCCAAATCATTTGTGTCGCACACAAATTGAGTAATTGGAATCCACTGAATATTGAAAGCTTAGTGGGACGGTGCCGTAAATTAGTGGGATAAATTAGCCAAAATTAAATTCATTTTATTGGAAGTTAATCCAACAAATATAAAATTTTGAATTTAACAAAAGGATAATATCCTCTTATTAAAAACTAATTGAGAATTTTGTTTTTATCAAAAAGAATTTATTTATTTATTTTAAATATTTTCTCAAAGTCGTTGTTCAAATTAGGCTTCTAACAATTTTGTGAGTCCAACTGATAAGAACTTCCTACTTGAATTGAATTTGAAATTTAAAAGAATTGATATCATGTAGAGAATATTCAATCAAATAAATGAATAATTGAATTGGATAACTTTTAAAATCAAATTAGGACTCTTCTTATTAGAGATCTTATTTAAACAACACTTTGTCAGTGTAATTTTAAGACAAACATTTTAGAGAAAAGTTTACGTGAAACAGAGACTTGAGAAAAGGTTAGATTATAATTTTATTTCCATTTTTTTTACTTTTTGATGATCTCGATCATCATGAATTAACTTTCACACCATTATTTTTTATTTTTAATGTTCATGAACATCACGAATTTGATGATCTTGATCATCTTTTCATAATTTTTAATGTTCAAGAACATCATGAACTTGGATGAATACTTGAAGGAGATTAAACTTTAAGTTTAATTGAAAATAATTTTCTTGATGTTCTAGAACATCAATTTTTTTTATAATATATATATCAATAAAATTGAAATATTACATTTATTTTGATGTTCTTAAACATCAAATTTTATGTAATATATATATATATATATATATATATATATATATATATATATATATATGCGCACACACACACACACACATATATATAATTAGATAAATCAAAGAATATGAACATAAGAGTTATCCTTACCTAGGATGTATGAACACCTTTGATATACACTAGAATCCTTGATTTCTTTGTCTTCTTCTCTTCTCCTTTACAAGACTCATTTTCTTTCTCTAACTTTCTCCACCGAATGTTTTCTCTAACTTCCCCTCATCTTTATTTTTTTATTTTTTTATATTCAAAAAGTAGATGGAACCAACCTACAACTGTTGGTGACTTTAACTTTGAATAATAACCCTTCGATAAAGTAACTTCTCCCACCTTGAATAATAACCATTGGATAAAATAACTCCATTTACCCACTAAACAATAATCCATGGATATATCCAATAACTTAATGGATATTAATCCTTGGATAAAACCAATAACTTAATGGATATTAACCCATGAATAAAACCAATTATTTAATGGATTTTAACCCATCAATAAAAATATCAATTTAATGGATGCTAATCCATGAATGATTAAATGCCAAATGGTCAAATTCAAAACATAGAGATTTTTTTTTTTTTTTTGATAATAAATAAATAAGAAAACTTATTTATTTATTATTAATTTTTTTTAATAAAATTTATGGTTCAACAAATAGTAGAACATATACACCCAAGTAATCGGACCAATATTATTATCTCCATCAATTATTAAAATATAGCTTACTTCTAGTTTCTTCTTTTTTGCATTCTACCAACAAAAAAAAAAAAAAAAAACAACCCCTTTGTAAATGACAGGAAATATATAAACATAAATGTAAAAATATTGTTTATTGTACGTTTTATCTAAATCAAGAAATTCATATCTATAGGCTAAGTATCGCCTAAATTTCTCTCAAATGAAACGATATTTCTATTTCAAGATTTCACATTTTCATAGTCGGGTCATACACTAATACAGAAAACAAATCAAAAGTGTTATGAGTTGATGCCCAAAACTGTTACACATTTTCACAATTCCATTCTTCTATGTAATATATGTAGTATATTATATAATAAAAGAAATGATCCATTATGGTCCGAACCTTAAATTAATTTAAGGTCCACTCACCATTTCTCACAGAGCCAATGGTATTTTGAAAAACCGACCGTTGGATTAGATAATCTACTTATGTATGTTATGTCTATCAAAAATCACAGTGATCTGACAATCAGTTTTTATAATACAGTTCGTGAAACACTCTAACAGTATTTACCATTGGATGCTATAACAATTGTTTAACAATCTCTATTTTGAAAACCGACCGTTGTATTATTGTGAATTTTGGCAGATATGACATACATAAGAAGATTATCTAATTCAATAGTTGATTTTTCAAAATACATATCGCAGTGAAAAGTGGACCTTAAATTAAACTTAAGATCCGGATCTTAATTGATCACTTTTCTATATACTGAGTCCAAATTGAAGTCCCAAAAATTGAACAAAAATATGATACCACCTAACCCAAGGCCGGTCCTGCTTGGAGCGGCTATCACTTCCCTAAAATTTTCCTTTCTTTTGCTGGGAAACTTATTTATTGTTGTAGGATAATAAATCGTACGTACTCATAATTTACCCTTTTCATTATAATCCTACCCGATCCCGCCAATAAGAGCCACGGTTGGATGATGACCTTTCCGATGAGCAATATTTTCAAATCAATTGTTACGAAAATGACACATCCGATCCATAAAAACAAACAGAGGAAGAGTATAAATCCATCTAAGCATGCATCTCTTTACGGAAAGTCTTACCTTAATGATAAGCCCGCAGACACAGAGCTACAGAGATTTTTAAACTTTAGACATCAACACCATCCATTAATAGAAAGAGAACGTGAGGGAGAGGGAAAATTTTGAAGTACTCTAGATATCATCACCATTCAATATTAGAGAGAGAGAGAGAGAGAGAGAATGGTGTCTTGGAACTCTCTTCCACTAGAAATCACGTACGAAGTTTTGGGATGGATTGCTTTCTTTTGTTGGACCGTGGGTTTATACCCCCAAGCTATCTTGAACTACCGTAGAAAAAGGTTTTTTTTTTTCTCAATCATCTTCTTTTTCCCTTTAGCGTAAATTAACTCTGTATTTTCCCAAGAAAATATTAATTTTCTGAGTGTTATGTGTTTGTTGTTGGCGGGTAACGTTGTAGTGTTGCTGGGTTGAACTTCAATTCTGCTGTGCTAAACTTCACGAAGCACTCTGCATATCTCATATATAACGCCATTCTCTACTTTAGCAAAGAAGTACAGAGGCAGTACTATGACAAGTATGGCTTTGCTCAGGTTCGTTTCTTCTTCTTCTTCTTCTCTCCTCTCTTTTTCTTTTTTTTTTTAAAAAAAAAAAAAATTGGAGTTTGATTTTATTGTGAAAGATGGTTTAGTGATTTTACTCAATTCATGTGGGGACGATTATGATGGCCAATATGAATGCCGTAGTGATTACTTAGTCACTTAGACATGGAGCACACGCAACTTTTTGTGTTGGTCAACATGAATGCCATAGTTACTAATAACTAAACACAAGTCACTGGAGTTAGTCTAATGGTGAGAGTGTAAAAGAAAAAGAGTTAGGATTAGGCTGGGTTAAGGAGTCGAATCACAACATATTCAAAGAAAAATTGACACGGCTTTTAACATATTTTTTATAATATGGGTTTTAATAAATTCTATTTTAGAATTATATTTTACAAAATCAATGGTTGAATCATATATATGTCAAGTATCAAAATAGCAATTTATAAAAATTAAAAAGTAATTTACTTTAAATTTGAATTTAAGAAGGAAAAAATACTGAAAGAACCATATTTTAGACCATATGTTTTAAACCATACAACGAGGAGTGATACAACTTCTATTTTTGTGCATTTTTTAGGATCTAATTGATTTAAAAACATGTGATTCTCATCATTACTCTTTAAGAAGGTAGTTAATGAAGAGAAACAAATTAGGGTGGTTGCACGTAAAAATGAGTCATGTAACCCGAAATTAAAAACCACCATGATGTGTCCTGCACATGCTTTGAGTGGTGAGATCTCTCTTCTCAAACTCTTTCCCACTTTTTCACACATTACTCAAACCACGACACGTCAAGGTGATTTTTAATTTCGGTTAAAGTGTCCGGTGAAATAGAATTGTTGTTAATAATATTGAAGGTTAGAATGATATATATCTAGCTCTCATTCCTTCGAGAACCTGCTTTGGCGAGACCTATGTTGGATAGTGACATTAATTAATTGTCTCATATGTATACCTAGGCATCTAGCTATGGGCTTTAATTGTGATACAGTTAATATGAACTTGAACGTACTATATATGGAATGAAATATTCTTGTATATGTTTCATATTTTATTTTTAAAATTTTTGGTGAATTGTGAATTTGTTGCAGATGATACCTGTAGCTGCAAATGACGTTGCTTTCTCGATACATGCTGTTTTCTTGTCATCATATCTTTTGTTTCAAATTGCAGTCTATGCAGTAAGTGTTTTTCGTTTCTTTCATCTTATATACTAATACTTACTCACTACTCAATTGAAGACTTGAGCTAGCTTATGAATTTTGTTCAGCGTGGAGATCAGAAAGTGTCCAAAATTACTATTGCTATTGTTTCTACTGTATGGTTATCTGCTGCAGTTTGTGTGATCATAGCTTTGCCTACCCATTCTTGGCTTTGGCTAATCTCTGTCTTCAAGTAAGATGCCCTCTCTCTCTCTCTCATCATCAACTTATTCTCTTTGCATTTCAACCTAATGTTAATGGCAATGGTGGCAATTTTATGGTAAAAGGGATTGATTCAATTCTTCTTTTTGTCTTTCTTTTTTTTTTTTTTAAACTTCCAATCTGGGACCAGATAACTGTTATCTCTGTGCCATTTTGGCTCTTCTTGTGTGTGTGTGTGTGTGTGAGAGAGAGAGAGAGAGAGAGAATCTTGTTGTTTGTTGAGCTCATCAGGAAAACATGTTGGCTTATTTGACTGGTTTTAGATATATGGTTTTGTAATATGTGCAGCTGTGATTGGTTCTATTCTAACTTTTTATAACTTCAATATTAATTTGCAGCAAAATGCAAGTTGGTATGACACTCATCAAGTATGCCCCCCAGGTCAGAAATCTCTCCTTTGAGCTATTGCATTCTGTTTGAGCAACTGTCAGCAGTTTTCTATTTATTGGTAGATGCATCATAATCAATGGCATGCTGACAAATCCATGTGGGTACAGGCTATATACATTGGTACCCTTTCCCTCTTTAGATATAAGATTATTATATTTACTTTTCTGTGTTGCAAAGGGAGATGCCAAAGTGGGGGTTAGAGTGTGGTAGTGTGTCTAGATATATAAGGCTGATGGTAACACACTGACACTACTACTTTTTCTTTTTCTTTTTACTTTTTTCTTTTTTCTTTTTCTTCTTATAGTAAGGACAATACTACTTTTATATGGTTGCTGCTCTGTCTTGTGATTGTGCAACTCAATTGGATGCTGAGATATGTATGACTTAGCATGACTACTTCATCCTCTGAATAAATCAGTGGGTGTTTGGACCTTGGACATCATCCTCTGTCAATTGCATTCAACTTGCCTCAACCTAGAACTGGTGGCCTGACATGGAGACATCACCAATTAAATAAAAATGGCTTTCATTTCTAGATGTTATAAACGCACGCACTATTGTTCTAAAATGAAAACGACTGACCGTCCTGATTATGTTAGGTCGCGTTTGGATATATAAGTTTCTATTTTCTGTTTTTCTACTTTTAAAAGTAAAAAAGTGAAAGTTTTTTATATTTTCTATAGTGCAAAATTTTGGTAGCGCAAAAATTTCTTCGTACCTCAACTTTTTAAAGTAACTACTATATTTTTTGCACTCTAAACTTTCATCTTCTTACTTTTAAAAAAAAAAAAAAAAAAAGGAAATAAGCTTATCCAAACGGGCCCTTAGTTTTTTATAAAATCACTTTTGGAGAACTATTTCTTCACATATCTGATATCTCTTTAAAGTTATGTTCAAATCACGTCTTTATATATTAAAATTTTCATACTATAAGTCATCGTGGGAAAAATTGGGCTCCCTAACTTTTATTACAATCACTTCTAGTATGAAAATTTTGTCCATCATTCTAACATCCTTCGAGTCGTGTAAAAGTAATTATCATCCTATTTGTTAAACGAAGTTGAATTTTGAACTTCCAAAGTAATTTTAAGAAAAGATAATGCAAAAGCACCACGTCTCTTACGCTTTAGGTTGAATGGAATGAGGATCATCTTCTTGGGTTTTTTTTTGTGCTTGTGTGATATGTCATGATCGATCTGGATCCTCTACATATCATTCAAGTGAGAAAGTAGAGTATCGAGATTGTGACACATCACCCAAACATGCCCAAGCCCAGGCAAAAGATCCAAACTCCAGCTGAGTGTAAGCTAATGATGTAGGAAAACAGTGGTGAATCATGGGCTCAAGCACGTGGTGCACTAAAAAAAAAACGTACAAAAGGCACTATGTTTGTGAAGAGTAGTGGATAAGCTTGAGGGCGAGTTGAACTTGATGTTGTTTACATGTGAAGGGGTAAATTGGTTGAGATTCAGATGTAGGTTATCCCACATCAGAAGAAGAAAGAAAGAGCTACAATGAATGGGCTCACTAAATGGGCTTAAGCTTGTTTGATGGATATGAATTCCAGGCTCTTATATTGGGCCTTCTTTCAAAAATATAAATCATGCTTATTTCTTACTAACCCATTAACCCAACAGTTTCTTTTTCCTTTCCACTGTCATTGTAGAGCCTTCATATTGTTCCTTCACACCAGTGAAGTCATGGTGTTTGTTGTGCATTATCTGAATATTATGGCTGTGAGCCAAATTTCCTTCATGTTCTCGCAAATTAGATTGGAAATAATTAAGGTTCTACTATTTGTGTCCTTTCAGTCCCAAGATTATTTAAAAAATTCTATGCAATTCTTAGATTACTCTATTCATATTGTATTTTATAAAATACAGGCATATATGAATTTTTCGCGAAAGAGCACGAATGGATTTAGTATTTGCAACATTTCATTTGATTTCTTTGGAGGGGTGATAAATTTTTCTCAAATGACCGTACAATCTATATATCAAGGTGTGTGCATGTCATTTCTAGCTTCCACAGCCAATTAAATTAATATTAATTACCATCAAAAATTATACGTCATACGTAAAAGTAGTGTTATGCTTATGTTTAAAGTTTCGATCCATTTTTTTTCTCTAGGTTCTTGGGTAAACTTCTCCGGAAATGTAGGGAAGCTATTGCTATCTATGGTATGGAATATTTCTTTCCTTTCTTTTCTAAAATTTATGTCCCATGTCTTTTTAGGTGGTGTTTGTCCTCCATTTGGAGCAATATTCCAAATGGGCTCCCTAACGGCTGAAATTAGGAGTGTGCACGAGTTGGTCGGGGGCGGGTAGGGAAAAACCGCCAACTAACTTGTCCTAGGCAGGTGGCTAATCCTCCCAACCGCTAACCAACCTGCACATCTTAATAACTGATGTGTTAGTTGAATATATGAGCGGGTTTTAGGGGTAATAAAAAACCAGCTCAAGCTGTCAGACCCGACCCCACCCGCAACCCCGCGGTTACAATGGTTGGGTGGATTTGATGATTTTTTTGTGGGTACATTGGTTCGGTTGGCTGGAATAGAGGTGATAACCCGCCCTAAACCTAACCCCACTCGCCTACTAATTATATATAAATAAATAATATATTTATACAAAATAAATTTCACTGCTGACTTGTCTTTTCCCTTAATTGGATATGTTTTCAAGTTGAGTATTTTTTATTTCTTTAGAGATATTAATTGTGATAATTTGGCGATGCACTTATTTTGTTTGATGTGCTTGCAATTTTGAATGTTAACCATATGCTAGTTTGTAAGATTTTTTAATAACAAAGAACATTTATTATTATATATCTAGTTAGTAACTTATATTGTTGTAAGGTAATTTATTTTATCACTTTAGTTTATTAGTGTTGGAATAATTGTTTGGATTATAGTTTAATCACTAAAGAACACAATATTGCATTGTTAGATACGAATTTGAGGTGTCTTTGTTTGTTAAAAAGGTTTTAGGGACTTTAGGTGTTTATAAGAAATAAAAAAATAATAATAAATAAATAAATAATAAAAAATTAGTAATGCTTCACCCGCCCAACCTGCCATATATTCAACCAACCCGCTGGTTATTGAGGTAGGCGGATAGGAGGAGTAGCCACCCACCAAAGGCAGGTTGGTTGATGGTTTTACTTTCTACCCTCACAGACCCCTAGCAAGTTTCAACCGCAGGTTGAAACCTAAAATTTAGTGCTTAATAAAATTTAGTGATTGTGGTAAAATTTAGTGCTTAATATATACTTTAGGCCTCATTTGGAATAACTTTACCTAAAATCATTTTTGGATCTACTTGATCTAAAGAAATGGGTGATAATCACATCAAAAACTTGAAGGGTATAGGATGGTTGGCCAAAGTTAGGCCCTCTAACTTTTGCCACAATCACTTCTAGTATTAAAATATTGGGACATGGTGATAATTGATCACTTAGACATAACTTTAAAGAAATATATGAAAATATGGTTTTTCAAAAGTGGTTTTAAGTTAAATTAATGCAAATAGATCGAGCTTTATACTGCATTTAGTTGATGGATTGAATTTTTGCAGGTATCTATCTTCTTTGACCTCATTTTCTTTTGTCAACATTATGTGCTATATCCCACCAAGAAAGTGGTGATCTCGCATAAATTAGTGGAGGAAATTGCAGAGCCACTTCTTAAGCCTTCCAGTCACCCCCAAGTAGAAAATGTGTAAGGTTTAGCTCGGCCCAGAATGTATTTTATCAATAAGAAAGGGCCTTGTTATTGCAACCCCTCCTAACTATTAGCCCACCCCAACAATTTATGATTTTTTACCGTTTTATGAAAAAAAAATACATTGTTTTTAAGAAAACTAGTTGCGCTATCCAAAAGAAAACATCATTTTGAACAACTTTGTAGAAGAAAGTTTTTCCAAAATCTGTCATTTAAGTAGACTTTTTGACCATTTATTATTTTTACAGAATATTTCGTAAAAAATGCCAAAAAAGTCTACATAAATGACAGATTTTGGAAAAATTTTCTTCTGCAAAGTTGTCCAAAATTATGTTTTCTAGTGGATATTGAGGCTAGTTTTCTTAAAAACAATGTATTTTTTCATAAAACGGTAAAAAATCACAAATGGTTGGGGTGGGCAAATAGTTTAAAGGGGTTGCAATAACAAGGCCCAGAAATATAAGAAATTGATTAAAAATAGCCCATTATCCAATGTTGGTCCCGCCAAAGTGTTGGTCTCACAGAAGCAAAATCTTTAGAAGAATGAATTGGATATATGTTTGATATTGCAAAAGGCAGAAGTGGCTGTCCTCAAGACTCAAACTCGGGGGTATTCCCACTTGATAGTCCGAGATTTTTAGACTTTTACCTTTGCAAGAAATATTTTATATAGTGTAAAAATCACTCAAACCTTTGTGCTGTTGCTGAAGCAATTAAATGTAATATTGAGTGTGAAGTAAAATAAGCAGTTCAGGATCATGGGATTTGGCATAAAAATTTAAAATGGACCCAACCTAGTGGTAGGTCCTGGTCCACATATGGTTTATGCTTACATTGTTCAATTGGGGTGCAACCCATGTAACCTTTCCTTTATGCTTTTATTGCAAAAGTAGTGGACCCAAAGGAAACCAGTCCTGCAAGGAAAAATAATGGAGAACTTTACCTTTGTGACAAGAAAACTAGTAAAATTATATGAATAAATTACCGTAGAAAAAATTTAGACTTGATTTAAACTCCATTTGGATTAGTCTACCTAAATTACTTTACTTGATTTAAGGTTTCATTTACATCAGAATTTTTAAAATCACTTTGGGAGAACTACCTCTCTAAATTTATATTCAAATCGTATCTTCATATATCAAAATTTTTACACTAAAAGTGATTGGGGAAAAAGTTGAGCCCCTTTAACTTTTCTCACAATCACTTCTAGCTAGCATGAAAATTTTGCTAACTACTATATCATCTTTTAAGTCATATAAGAATGATTATTATCACATCTCTAAGATGAAATGAAATATTAAATTTTAAAAGTGATTTTAAAAAATCTGATGGGAAAAGGGGCTTAAGAAACAGAGTGATAATCACTTCTAGATCACTCGAGGAGTTAATAAGTTGATTAATCAAAATTGTATCCTGTCTCTTGTTACAAACATCTATTGTGTGAAAATTTTGGTACATAGATAGATGGTTTAAACATAATTTTTAAAATTAACGGCAAGAGAACATTGCCAAAATTTGAAATCCCGAATGACATCCCATAAGAGCACGTTACTCCCATTATTTGCCTATTTGGGTGCCAAAATCTTGACAATGACATCTCATGCAGCAATCTATTGAATATCTATAGGGCTTTTCACACACCATCATATCCATATATCTTATAGATCAAATTAGTGGTACACTTATTTTTTTTTTTTTTCATTTTTTTATTTCTATTATCTAGATGAGGTGTCGTTTAGTTAGTAAGTGTTAGGCCACTAGCCTGCTCCACACGTACAATGACCAATTAATCTCCTTGCTTCCTCCCAAGTTAAAACAATCTCAATATAAAACACACAACCAAACATCTCCTAACTCCCATCAACGAAACAAACCTCTTCTTTCTTTATCAACGCCATCATCAGAGTCAAGAAAAATGAAGCGAGAGGGTCGCCAACACGGTATGGTCCGAACCTACCGGATCTTGCCATCCCCATTTCCCAGACCCGAATCCAGATTCGTTAACAAGTTCGATTCGCCGCCCACAGCCGGTTTTTTCAACAAGGTCCAGCCCAAACCCACCAACCACTCCAAGTTCACAGGAAAATGTGACCGGTCCCGGTGCTCCGGCTGTCATCTTCACCCCTCTTGCAAGTCTAAGGACAAGGGCAAAGGTACCCAGAAGCTGAAATCGTGCGATGTTGCTGCTAATTGTAAATTAATCACTTGGCGGGTCGTGGATCGGCGACCCGGTTTGAGTTTTGGTGGAGCGTCCGCTAGTGAGATTTTGGATTTTATGTCTAGTCAGGAATATTTGTATGATGATTGTGAAGAAGAAGAACAAGAAGAAAAAGAAATCGGTGGTGATGCTTTTGAGGGTTTGATTGAGTCATCGTCGTCGCCGTTGTTTCGTTGTTTGGAAGAAAAGAAAATTGAATCAACAGTGGTTGATGACATTAAAGAGGAAGATGATGATGATGATGATGATGATATGGGTTTTTTTGAAGTGGGGTTTGTTTGTGATGATCAGATTGATGGAGATGGAGGTTGGTGTTTGGTGGGAGAAATGTAGAAATGTGATTTGTTTGTTAATTATGTAATGACGTATAGTTAGTAATGGGGTACGGCTCACACATGCAGATGCAGGGTTACAATATGTACTCCCATTTTTTAAATCTCCATTTTTAAATCTAATATGGGTTCTATTTGTTGTTTAATTTGAATTTTTTTTTTTCTACAAAGTAACAGCTTGACATGTTGAATGGGGGCCAAAGGAGTTGCTTTTGTTAGAGCATCTCCAATGGAGGTGCCAAATGAGCTGCCATTGCCAAAATAGTCTTCTCCAATGGAGTGTCAAAATTTGGGAATGGCACCGAAATAGCATTCTTCAATAGGATGCCAAATTTTGGTAATGGCAGCTTGGGCTGTCAAATTTGGCACTTCAAATGGCAGCTGCCATTTGTTCCAACTCAACATTTTTCCACCATGCCCCTACTACATCCAACTAATTTGGGTTAAAATGAAATGGGTAGGGGTGTTTGGCAGGCAAGAAACTGCGGGAAAAGCAAAATAAATAGATAAAAATTTAAAATGTCAACAACAATAAACAACATCAAAGCCACATCCATTAACTTTATTTATTTTTCCATGCTTTCTCATCAACCAAACAGCAAGAAACAACAAAAAAACTCTTTACCTTTCTCACAGTTGATGCAAAAATTAAAAAAAAATAAATTTTTTTTTTTAAGACACGATGTTTGAGCCCACCCGAATCTGAAGATTAGCTGCTCTCTCGTTCTCTCCATTTTGATCCGCTCCCAAAGTTTTCCCTTTCGAAGCTCTCTCTTTTTCTCTCCATTTGGATCTACTTTTTGAAGAAGAATAGAAGAAGCCGCAAGGTTTTCTTTGAAGCGGCCATATTTAGATTTCCTCTCAAATCTTCACTCTTGGTGACGAGCATGAGAGAAACAAGGAAAAAGAGGGATTTTTATTTGTTTTTCTGAAGATAATCAGATTCCTTTCAACTATGGATGAGATAGAGAGAGAGAATTTTTGTTGTTTTGGAACAGAGCTTGCTTTTCACGCAGGAGAGGGTGAGAATGGAAAAGTAATTTCTTTTAAAAAAAAAAAAAATAGATCCTTCTCATGATGTGAAAAAGTAAAATTATTTTATATGAAATTAATTTTAAATATTAATTTTTTGGATCATATTTTCGTTACAACTTATTTTACTATTATTTTTATTATGAGTTTTCAAAAAAATAACATGATTTAAATATTTAGAGCAATTGACAGTTGGATTAGATACATTTTTCTCGTGCATCTGACCAATTTTGAACAGTTATTTTAAAAAATCGACCATTGGATTTGATGATATACTTATACGTATCAAAAATGCAAAAAAAAATCACATTGATCCAACAGTTGGTTTTTCGAAAAATAGACTGTGACAGTTTTTCACAATTTTTTTATTATTTTTTAAATTTTTTTTCAAAATTGCAAAGACCGACCTTTGAATCAATGTGATTTTTTGCATTCATGATAAGTATAAGTGGAACATCAAATCCAACGGTCGGTTTCTCGAAATATCTGTTCCAAGTTGGTCAGATGCACGAGGGAAGACAGAAGGGTGGACGAATGGAATTTTCCATTTTAAATTTAGTGTGTAATTGAATTTCTTCAATTAATTTTTAATCAACCATAAACGATGATTAGAATATTAGTATTTTAGCTAATTTTATGTGAAATTTTCAAATTTTCAAATTTTCAAATTTTAAATTAAGATAAAATATTAATTAATTAATTTAAAATATTAATTTGTATGTTCTTGTAATAAAATTTTGAAAAGTAGTTGGAAGTTAGTTAGGAGTACAAGGTTAAAGTATGTCAAATAGATGGAAAATGTCAAAATTTGGCACTTATGCATTGGAGCACCTTAGTGCTATTGGAGATGCTCTTAGGAGTCAGCTTGGTTCCATATGGGTGGGGTTATTGCAAGTTGTAACCTCTTTAAATAATTTCTATACCCTATTTGCTTTTAAACCCCACAAATTAATCACTAAAACCGACTAAACTTGTGAAAATGATTTTTACACCCTATTGGTAGGTGGCTAATCCTCCCAACTGCTAACCAACTTGCATACCTTAATAACTAATGAGTTAGTTGAATATATGGGTGGGTTTTAGAGGTGTTAAAAAACCAACCCAACTTATTGGACCCGACCCCACCTGCAACCTGCAGTTACTGTGGTTGGGTGAGTTTGGTTGGGTGGATTTGATGAATTTTTTGTGAGTCCGTTGCTTCGGTTGGTGGATATAAATGTGATAACCCGCCCTAAACCCGACTCCACCCGCCAACTAATTATATATAAATAAATATATTTATATAAAATAAATTTCATTACTATCTTAATTATTTTTTCCCTTAATTGGATATGCTTGCAAGTTGAGTATTTTTTATTTCTTTATAGATATTTATTGTGATAATTTGAAGATGTACTTATTTTGTTGGATGTGCTTGCAATTTTGGATGTGAAACCATATACTAGTTTGTAAGATTTTTTAATAACAAAGAACATTTATTATTATATATCTAGTAAATTAGTAATTTCTATTGTAGTATGATAATTTATTTTAGCATTTTAGTTTATTAGTGTTGGAAGAATTGTTTGGATTATAGGTTAATCACTAAAGAACATAATATTGCATTGTTAGATACGAATTTGAGATGTCTTTGCTTGTTAAAAAGGTTTTAGGAACTTTAGGTGTTTATTAAAAAAAATATTAAATAAATTAGTAATGTTTCACCCACCCGACCAGCCATATATTCAACCAACCCACTAGTTATTGAGGTAGGCGGATGGAAGGAGTAGCCACCCTCCAAGGGTGGGTTGGTTGACTGTTTTACTTTCCACCCGCATAGACCCCTTACAGGTTTCAACCGTTGGTTGGTCGGGTTATGCCATATTACTTTTTTTAAACACCTTGAGTCCTTAAAACCATTCGAACAATAAAAAACATCTCGAATTCTTATCTAACAATGCAATAATGTGTTTTTTACGGTAATAATTAAACTTTAATTCAAACAATTCTTGCATTACTAATAAGCCTGAAATTCTTCTAAATTTATATATTGAGTTTGCTTTTCAAAATCACATTCGTGGGAAGCTAGCGTCCACTAAATTTAAAAATTTTAAATTCTATCTTATCCTCATAAAATAACATTTTGTACCTATTTTATCCTATTAAAAATCGCATTCCTTAAAAATAAGATCCCACTAAAGTTCAGAAAAGTTTAAAACTCAATTTTATCCGGATAAAAAAATATTTTATCCTAATCTTATTTTCATTTTAAAATTATAATTAATCTTATGACGTGTATAACAGTAAAAATTTCTAATAAAACAAGCATTAGTATTCACCAAATGCTATTTTTTAATTAAATATATTTTTAAAAAGTCATTTTTAAGAATCACTTCCCAATAAAAGATTTTTTACCTTAATTAAGTATTACCTCTGAATCTCATGCTAGTATATATCTTTATCATGCTATTGCAAATGATCAAATGATCTACTAGCATGTACCCACACCTTTAGAGGAGAATTTGGATTTGAGCATATAGAATATATCGATACCCATTTTTTAACATTGGATTTGAGCATATAGAATATATCGATACCCATTTTTTAGAATATATATTGGAGTAAGGGTAGGTTTCTATCGTTAATTTGGCTAGAAAAAAAAAAAACTTTTGCATGCTACCTCCAAAAATTTGATATTGCTTACAGAATGTTTATTTTTATTTTGAAATTTGGTCGACCTACATAGAGATCGACAAAACAATTAGTCAGAGCCGGCTCTGGGGTTTTGGATTCCCTAGGCGAACTCCTAAAATGTTGCCCCTACTATGTATTGACCAAAAAAACATAACAGTTTTTTATAGTGATATTTCTTAAAATCTAACTGTTGGATCACTATGATTTTTGGCATACATAACATGCATAAGAAATGTATTGAATCCAACGGTTGGTTCGTCAAAATATTTATCACAAGTAGTGTTTTGAAAACGAGGTGTAAACATAGGTATCAAAATAGGGTATAAGGGGAACGTGACACATGTTAGGGCTATATACTAAAAGTTGTGTTTTTATGTAATTGACCTTAGTATTTTTTTATTAATGAATTATGATATTGCATTTTAAATGAGAATCTGTATGAGCTATGTTTGCATTATATTATCTTCTAATGTTATGCATGTGTGTCTTTTATTCTACATAGTAGATGATCTGGTGTGTAGAGTTCGGCTTACACACAGAAGATCAGATCATCAGTTCTTGTAGAATATAAGCTTATTGTTCACAATCTGAGATGGAGTTGGACACACCATCGGTAAGATTGTAGCACATGATTTCAGTAGGTCTGTCTTGACTACGGGGAATGATTTAGTTCCAACTTTATGTGCTAGTACACTTGTGTGTATTGAACGGGACCATATTGGGGTAATTATTTTATACTAACACATAAAATAATTAATACCTCATGGTTATTATGAATACTTATACTCTTAATCCTGAAATAATTAATGGACACATGCATTTATTGTTAGTTATTTTGATTCATAAAGAGTGAGATCTTTATAGGTCAATAATCTCGATGAGTTGGATAACTGCATTAATTGTATGGTGAATATTAATTATTAACGGAATCCACGTCCCGGTATAGGGATTGATGATACCCCCTTGAGGATACTTATAAGTTTTGATTATGTCAAACCCTGCAGGTGGATTTTGTATCCGACATATCAAATAAGTTAAGTGGAAGGTCTCAAGGAGATTAATAGATGTTGATTAAATAATATTGTCAGTAATTTAATTTAATCAACGGGTATTTGTAATCTTAACATGGGGAGATTAATAAGTATTTAATAACAAAGAGCTCGAAATTTATTTTCGAATAAGCTAGGGAGTGCAGTTATAATTCTTTAGTGGAATGAATTATAATTAATGTAAATAGGTTTTTAATATTTACATTGGGAGCCCGAAACTTATCTGTCTTTAGGTCCCTACTGTAGCCTATATATATGCCATGTTGGGCAGCCTCTAGGTTAAGATAAAATACTTTCTCTAAACGCTAGAAGCAGCCGTCCATCAAAGGAGAGCACAAAGAGAGTCACTCTTTCTTCACGTTCTGGCATAGGAGGAATACGGTAGAAGGCTTGAAGAGCTCGATCAATCTTCTGCAGTTCGTTTTATTGAGATCAATCCAGACAGATCTCAAAGGTACGGATTCCTATATATTTATGTTAAAGGATTCGGATTTATTTTTTTTGTGGCATGATCCATAAACACTATCACGAGTTCATGGGATTTCCGCTCCCAGCAGTTCCAAGGGGATTGCCAAGAAACTAGAAATCAGAGGAGGAAGAAAAAAAAAATCAGATTCAACCTACTACTCCTGTTTCTGCTCCTACTGCTTGTTGTGCTGTTGCTGTTGCTAGCTGCTACTTATTATTATTCTTCTTCTTCTTCTAAACATAAGGAAAAAAAAAAACAAAAAAAAAAAAAAAAAAAAAAAATGTTTCTCTAGGTTTTCACTGTCTTGTTCTTTTTTTTTTTTCACTGTCTTCCTCATCTTCTTCTTTTTCTATGTCTTCTTCCTCTTCTTCCCCTTCTTTCTCTCTATTTTATCTCTTTCATTGGGTTTTCACTATTTAGTGTTTTCACTGTTTTATTATTCTTCTTTTTTTCACAGTCTTCATTTTCTTCTTATTCTTCTTCTTCTCTCTTCCTCTTCTTCTTCTTCTTCTCTGTCTTCCTCCTCATCTTCCCATTCTTTCTCTCTCTTTTTCTATCTTTCATTGGGTTTTCATTGTTTAGTATTTTCACTGTGTTAGCCCTAAGGTCCTTAACCTGATTTTGATTATAACTAAACCATACTTTATATCTAACAAATGGTTAAGTGTTGTCTCCATAGATTTGAAGTTATGTATTGTTGGAGCTCATGAACATATCTCAAGAAATTCAATGCGGACCATATTCAATCAAAGCTCATGAAGTCGAACCTTGAAGATCAACTCGAAGATAAAGCTTATGAAGATCTCTTTGAAGCCAAGTTGCTCTCCATGTGTTAGGAACATTATGTAAGGCATCTCTTGATCAATATTGCATAGCTCAAGAGAAAACCATTTTTTTTTAACTCATGTTGCATTAGCATTCATGCTTGGAAAATATTTTCAAACTTATCCAAAATTGCTATTGAACCCTAGTTAACTTCTTCATGTGTTATAAGTTGATTTTGATTTAAAAAACTCAAAATTTTGACATTCAAACTTTTCTAGTCGACTAACACTTTAGGCTTAGTTGACTAAACGTAGGTTAGAGGCCATGTTTTGAGAAGTCTTGAGCTAGTCGACTAAACTTCATGGACTAGTTGACTAACTGTTTCCTAGTCAACTAAGACCCTTGTTCCAGTCGACTAAAAGCAAGTCAAAAGCCATGTTTTGTGAGCAGAGTTTTTAGTTGACTAAGACCCCTCTTATAGTAGACTAATCGACCCCGAAAATTTTTCTAAGTGAGTTTTAAAGCTTCTAGTCGACTAATTAATTTTGTTTCAGTCGACTAAGAAAACCTAGAAAAGTTTCAGAAAATTTTAGCTGAGCTAGTTGACTAACTCTCTATGCCTAGTCGACAAACCGAAACCGGGAAACCAAATGACTTTGAAAATCTGCCCGATAGTCGACTAACCACCTTGTCCTAGTTGACTAACGACTCCGCAACTTCAAAATGGCTCTTTCTCTTTATAGCAAATCCAGCATTAAATGAGCCTTAACCACTCCCATCTTCTCCAATCAAACTCAAGGGATTTCAAACGGCCATTTTAGCTATCTTTCTCTATATATATTGTTCTTGCTCTCATTTATGAACTACCTAAAATATTTTCCATCATTTATTGAAAG
Organism: Hamamelis virginiana; assembly: GCA_017140935.1. Classification (NCBI taxonomy): domain Eukaryota; kingdom Viridiplantae; phylum Streptophyta; class Magnoliopsida; order Saxifragales; family Hamamelidaceae; genus Hamamelis; species Hamamelis virginiana. The sequence goes on along the minus strand of JAESVK010000204.1, from coordinate 660,903 downwards.
CAATTACTGTCAAGCATTCACCATTCAAGATTCTCTTTGTGAAACTCTTTGAGCTATATTTATTGAGCATTTGAGAAGCCATTAGTTGAACTTGTATTTATTACAAATATGCTTGTTGAAGCATTCATTGTATTGTTCTCAATCATCTTGTATTTATTATGAGATTTAAGGGTTTTGTGAAACTCTTGTGGGTGAGAATCTTTTACCTTTAAAGAAGATTGTGGGTAAGTGTCTTCCACCTTTGAAAGAAGGCAGCTGTAAAGGTTTCTCCACCTTGAAGGAATTTTGATAGTGGATTAATCCTCTCGACGGAGTTCTTGAGGCGTGGATGTAGATGGAGATCGAACCAAGTTAAAATCCTTGTAGTTGAATCTCTTTAACTCAATATCTTTTATTTCAAGTTATTTATTTGTTATATTACTTGTTAAGTTATTGTTCAAGCTTGCATTCTAGTTATCAAAAGTTCAAGATTTCAAAATTTATATATCCCATTTATAAATCATTTTTTAAAGTGTCAATACTCTATTCAACCCCCCTCTAGAGTATATTTTGGGCCAACACACTTTTTTTTTTTCACTGTCTTCCTCATCTTCTTCCCTTTCTCTTTCTCTTTTCTCTCTTTCACAAAGTTTTCACTATTTAGTGTTTTCACTATTTTATTCTTTTTTTTATACAATCTTCATTTTCTTCTTCTTCTTCTTTTCTGTCTCCCTCCCTTCTTCCCCTTCTTTCTCTCACTTTTTCTATCTTTCACTGGGTTTTCATTGTTTAGTGTTTTCATTATTTTCTTCTTCTTCATTTTTTTCACTGTCTTCCTCTTCTTCTTCTTCTTCTTCTTTTTCTTCGCTGTCTTCCCCCTCTTCTTCCCTTTCTTTCTCTCTCTTTTCTCTTTTTCACTGGGTTTTCACTGTTTAGTGTTTTCATTGTGAGACGGGAAACCAAACGGGAATGGGGGACGGGACTCCTAGCACTGCTCTTCTGAAAAATGTTACATTGAAAAATTATTATAATTAGAAACATCACAGTTTTTTTATAGTGAGATTTCTTATAATCTAACCATTGGATCATTATGATTTTTGGCATAGATAACATACATGAGAAATATATCTTATCCAACGGTCGGTTTCTCAAAATATTCGACCTACATAGGTATTTTAAAAATAAGATGTAAGTATAGATGTAAAACAAGATGCAAGGGAACCTGACCCATATTGGCATTATTTTTTAGATTTTATTCTTCGTATATTAACATGTTATTATCCAATATTTTTCCACATGATTTTGATTTTATTGGAATGTATACGTCTGATGATTTTTTCTGGATGTAATATATACGTTCATTTTTTCCATTTTTCCACATAGACAACATTGAATTTGTGAGAATAAATAATGCAATGATGTTATTTTGCAAGCATGGATATTATACGACGCTTCTTGACCCAATTCCTACGCTACTTGACCGAAAAATGTTAGATCTTTTAAACATATAGCTTTGATGTTTTTTCATAAATTTATATATTTAGATATCATTTATGTTGGGAATAAAAGATCACATTTGTTTTGGCTTGATGTTTGGGGACCTTAGGTCATGGGATGACATAAAGTTGTTTAAACCCTTAAATATGTATCTTTCATGCTTTTTCAAAAATTTATACATTCATATTTCATTACATATGTTGGGCATAAAAAATAAAAATTAAATGCATTTGGGATTGGCTCTATGTTTGAGGATTTTAGGTTATATATAGGATGCCATTAAGTTGCTTAAACCCATAAACATATAGATTTTACGCTTTTTCATAAATTTATACATTCAAATTTCATTACATATGTTGGGAATAAAAATCACAAATGCATTTGGATTTAATTTGATGTTTAAGGATTTTGTTGCCATAGGGTGGTATAAAGTTTAAACCTTTAAACATATAGATTTCATGCTTTTTCAGAAATTTATACATTCAGATTTCATCACATAAATTAGAGAGAAAAATCACAAACTCAAACTAAAACATATAAAATCGAGAATAGAACATATAAATTTTGTCCAGAAAACGTTCACTCTAACGATATTAGTATTTATATGCTTCATTCAAATTTTGAAAGAAAAAACATAAAAATGGAAAAAACAAACAATAAACAAAAGCTTGCTTTCCTAATCTTCCTAAATAATTCAAATTTGAAATTGAGATAAAATAGGAAAGATTCAAAAAGGAATTAAGGATTATTAGCAAAACTAAGTATGACGAGGGTAGTTTAGTCTTAAAAAAATATATTTTGAATTTTATCTATTAATGGTAATCCGAAAGGATCCCATGGGTTAGTACTTTTTTGCTTGTACCTATTACCCAAAACTGCTAAAAGAAAGGACTTATGACTAAAACTCCCAAATTTTATTTGAGGTTTTAAAACCAAATGTTATAATAGAAATATTTTATATAGACCAATTACCACCATAATTTTATCTAGCCAATAAATGGCTAGTAAGTGGTTTTAATTAAAATTATTTTATTCTTGCCAATGATAAATTGACTAGTAGAAGATTAGTTTTCAAGGAGTTCGAAGCCAATTAGAATAAGTAAGCTCTAAGAAGTTTATTGTCATCCAAACTCTTCATTCTTGGAGGGATAACAAACAAGCTAAAGTAGGATTCTTATCAAGATGAGAATGGATAGTAGTTTAAGATGACCCAGCTTGAAGAAGAAGATGATCCAACAAGTATCTAAAGTTGATTAGGAGACTATCACTTAAAAGTCTATAAATAAAGGCCTGAAGACCAACATAAGACCTCTCTCCCAGCACACATAAACTCAACAAGATGAATTGGAGAGCAGTTGTCTCTTTTATCCTACCTTAATTAGGGTATAGAAGATTTCTTTAGTCTTTTATGTTGCTTGGTCATTTTGACTCCGTATCGAAGGCAACAATTGTTCGAGAGTAGTAGTTTAATTTGTTCTAAAGACTCAAGGGTAGTTCGAGCAGTAAACCTATGTGGCTGTTTTCAGTGGTGAGTAATACATAAAATTCATTTTGTTTTGTCACTTCAATCTCTACATATATTATTCTCCCTCTTTATTCTATTTTATTTTTTATGCTTGAGTTTTTTTATTATTGTTAGGATTAATTCACTTGGCCTGTGCTCTTTAAGAGTCATCTTTATTAAGGCAATTTGAACCCCATAGCTTGATTTGAACAAGTGTTAATTGAACCTCGAATTCTAATTCAAACCTTGCATGGAAGGGTATCTTTCAAATTAAAAACACAGCAAACAAGACCAAATACATAGTACTGAAAATTCTGGACAACACAGACCTATCAATAGTGGGCGTATTTTAGAAAAATAACCATTAGGAATTTTATCACGAAATTTGGTATGCATAAACTAGACAAGTAGTGGAATATGCACAAAAAATTTCAAGATTTTTGGATAAGGCTAGGTAGGTTTGAATGACCTTAAAAGTAACAAAACCTGCTAAATTTTCTACAAGAATGAGGTGGATGCATGTGTCTCCCACGCATTTTTTGCAGCTTTTCAATCTCAATGAATTGGACTATATATATATATATCTCATTGCGTTTGTATTACAACATTCTTATATAACTAGAAGTGAATTGGGTCAAGTTCATGTGGTCTAGCCGAACATACTCAAGCATAGTCACCTAATTATCAAGATGATGTGGTCTAGGTGGAAGGATTTTTTATATCAATTTGTCTTCCCTCATTGATTTACGCATGATAAAATTATTGCTTTAGAGTTTATAACATGTTTTATGAAGGGTTTTATTTGATTCAATTATTTCTTGAAGCAGTTTTCTGAGTAATAACTAAAGATTCAAGTTTCGGTGATGTATAGTTTTGACATATGATTTGTAACACCTAGCGTGTGGAAGTTTTTTTGTGAAACTAACCATTGAATTAGATGTTCAGCTTAGATACATCATGCGCGCATGTCAAAATTCACATTAAACTAACGGCCTTTTTCGAAAAGATGTCACAGTTGAGAAAATTTGTCAAAAAATTTCACAGTTTTTTCACTGTCGATGTTTTGAAAAATTGCATGGGCGTTCGATCAATGTGATTTTTAGCATGCATTATGTGTATAAATAGACATCTAATTCAACAGTTAATTTATCAAAACACTTATCTTATGTTGGATTTTGCAAACCAGATATCAAACAATGTGTCAAAATTATGTGTTAATTTTGGTTGTTGCTACAACTCACCGACTAAATCAATCCCCTAGTTATTTTATAACTACATAAGTGACTATTGGTATAATAAGTAAGGTGGCGTTTGGCGCAGCTTCCTACAAATGGAAGTTATTTTTGGAAAAGTAATTCCCAAGATGGACTTTTCAAAAAATCATTTAGAAAAAAAATAAAAAATAAAAAGTGTTTGGCAAATCCAGATTTTAAAAGTCCTTTTGCATCAAAAAGTGTAAAAGTTATTCCTACTACAAAAGTGGGTTTTCAGAAGCAAACTATTTTTACTTCTCCCAAATGGACTCGTAACTTACTTTTTATAAAAGTCCATTTTGGAGAGCTCACTAAATACACCTTTTATTTTTATTTTTATTTTTCTCTAAAATGACTTTTAAGGCTAAGAAGTCCATTTGGACCCTCCTAAAAGCTACGCCAAACGGCCACTAAATGATTATGATAAATGACTTATTTACTTTAAGGTAGAATAAATATTATGAGTAACTATAATTCTGATGGTGTTGGGCTCCAATACTTGATCCTAAAATCGTATGACTTAAAATCTAAATATTATAACCTCAATACCACACGTTGGGATCCTCTTTTTGTTTTTGTTTTTTGTTTTTTTGTTTTTAGTACTTGGATGCTAACATCATGACATATCATCCAAAAATATTAGACCATCAGAAAAAAAGATTTGTGTTGCTTTACCATCAGTATTAGTCCATTAGATGTTTCTTGTGGTGGTGGTAATGCAAGTCGTACATCGGCTATGGTGATGGTGATGGTGATGGCAATAGTACTTATAGGTGGAAAAAGAAAATTCCTTACGAAATCAATAATTTTTTATAGTTTGGTCTTTATTTTTCTATGATAGGAAAATAAATACATTTGAAGTGTTCACCAAATTGTGCTTAAATGATTTCTTATATATCTTGTTATATGTAATGCAGTATGTCGGTGTGGCTCTCTAATAGTTTTTCCTTCTTTCTTCGATCTCCTAAATTCTTATTGGTTCTGACTTCACATTAAAATGACATGTCAATGTAATATTTGTCCAACTTTTTAACTAAAATTAAAATTTTTAAGATTCTTTATTTCTTATACATGTGGGTCCCATCTTACTTCTCTCTTATCTCTCATCTTGATTATTTGTCTATTATTTATTTAAAAAATTGGTTCCACTTGACTTTTTGCTTTCTATATGGCATTTTAAAATTTTTACGTTTTTGAATAATATAATCCCGCTTGATTTTCTCTCATCTATTTAACATTTTTAACCATTCTTATGTATTAAAATACATACTAGATCTAACCCTATAAATTTAATTAAAATCCAATGGTCACAATTATACAATTATAATTTATTAGATGAGACCTGATTGATATGTCTCGTGCATTAATGCACGCATTTGCACGTGTGTGTGTGTAGGGTCACATTTCCTTTACACCTTATTTCAACACCTATGTTTACACCACATTTTCAAAATACTACCTATAATAAATATTTTAATGAACTAATAGTTGGATTCGATACCTTTTTTTATGCATGTCATATATGCCAAAAATCATAGTGATCCAACGGTTAGATTTTAGGAAATATCACTATAAAAAACTGTGATGATTTTAATTAATAAAATATATAATTGTTCTTCACAATGATATTTTTCAAAAACTAACCGTTAGATCACTCCGATCTTTTGCATACATGACAAACATTAGAAAAATATCTAATCTAATGGTCAATTTCTCAAACTATTCAACCTATAATGATATTTTGAAAATGAAGTGTAAATATAGGTGTTAAAATAAGGTATAAGGGGAACGTGACCAATATATATTTATGCACATTGTTTATGGGGTTATCATTCTCATTGAGGTCATTTTATTTGGTTCTCATCATTAATCCTCCCTCCACTTAACAATAATCGTTTTAGCACTCCATATCTTAGTCTTTGTTATCTTGCAATATATAGACTAGATTGTCTTAAGGTCGACTTTGAACGCTCCTTGAGATGTTACATGCATGATTCAGACTCTAGCTTTTTTGTTATGAGAGGTTCAGAGATTATGGTCCCACTCTAACGAAGTTTGCTTATATTGTTGATGGAGTGAGCTAGTGTATTTCTTAGGCCTGGCAATGGACTTAGGGTTTCATTCGGAAGTGTTCTCTTTAAGAGTATATATCTTTTTCAGAGTATATAAACATGGAATCCAATTTTATTCCTCGTCCTTATCTCAATCGGGCTCCGGGCATCCCATTTTTCATCTTTTTAAACAGGCTTATGTGAACTTTAAAAGTGGAGGGATACTTGAATGCGGATACCTAATTTTAGTTGTTTTCCCCGGTACGTGCCTCCCATTTTCATTCGAATTAGGAGACTCTGTTGACTTTATAATCCTAATCGCATGATTCGTCAATTTGGTTTTGACCAAGGACCTACGTGCATGTCGAGTTATAGTATTCCCTAACTTCTCAGAAACCCGTCGTGCTTTCATTTTTCCAACTAGTCCATCTTTCTTTGATGACACGGAGGAGTTAACCTTTCCTAAGCCAGATCGTATTGGTATGACCCATGAATTTCAGAAATTTTGGAGTCCACAAATTCAAACTTAACAGGTTTTTGTTCGTTCTCCCAGTGCCACTCTTCCGACACTGAAGGTGTTAAGGGGACTTCACTTTAAGATGTATTCCAAAGCCTATGGAGAGACAAAAGGTAAAGAAAAGAATCACCCCTTTAGTTTCCCATGGGCAAACTCCATTTCTTCCGAACCCCCGTAAAAAAACTTGGAATGACTTGTGCCAAGGTGGCCAAGCCACAGTTTGGCTTGAAAGATATACGCGAAATACTTAATGCTTTGATGCCTGAAAAAGTAAAATGTGCATTATTTTTTTGATAAAGATTAATATCATAACTATTATGTATCATATTGATTTATGAATATTTATTGCAGGTAGAATGGGATCCCCTTTTCCTTGTAAAAATTAATCAACCTATTTTAGATGCCGCATACTACACGAGTTACATAAGGTGTATGGACATCATTAAACCCCACAATCCCAATCGGGTTCTCAAACATTTTGGCATGAATTGACGATCCTTCGCGAGATACAACCTCCGATTCGACCTTTTTGAGGAACCGAATAAGTATAAACATGTGGATCATGATTACGAGAATTAGCAAAGGCACATGTTAGCTCCAGACTTGCGGAGCGAGCCACCAAAACTACTATTCGATTACAGTCCTGATTACATGAAGTGGTTTACTAGTATTTCACACTTGATTGTTTAAAATCTGGCACATTATACTAGAGTTGACTGCAGTGATACTACATTTGCTGGCCCATATAAGGTGTGTAGAATATTAGCATTTTTTTAATGACAATAATCCATCTTATGCTTATTATTACTAACATTGTATGCAGTGTATTTCCCAAGCCTTAACTATTTTAATTTCAATCCGTGAGATGTCATGACGATAGGCGTAACATGATGATAGGCGCAAACATCTAGATAGGCCATCTCATGTTATTAAATAGATGAGTTGGGTGCTTGAGGGTCTTTATATCAATGGAGATCAACTTGGTATAAATGCAGTCGAGGAGGTAGCATCTTGGGATGGGTTTTTGATCGCTCCAAACAAGGGAGGTTATTCCTTGCTTACAATCAAGATTTAAAATTTATAAAAGAACTCGTGCTTGACGGTTTTCGCACAAGTGTCGATCCACAGAGACTAAAGGCTAAGTTATGAGAAACTAAAGCGAATTCGATTTTAGTTAAAAGAACAATCTTTGATTTTGAAGAGTTGGTTTGTTTAAACTAAAGAATGCAAAACAATTAATAAAAAGCCTTGGGTTTTCGAATCCACTTAACTCGCATCAATCGCATTCATAGGGTTAATTAGGGTTTATGAATATTCATGGTAGTGATGATTTAAACTACAAGAGTAAGCCATCAATGATTAGCATACATATATGAATTAAGCATGAATCATCCCTTTAAGGCATGGATTGTCAAACGAGAATGCACAATCCATCCAAGTAAGGCATAAACCATCTAGCTTCACGTATACACGTTCCATAAGAACCATTGCATAATAAATATAATTGAAATCATAGAAAATAACTATATTGATAGATGAAAACATTCAAAACTATATTGCATAAGGGCAATATCCTTAATATTGTACAATCACCACAAATATACATAAACCCAAAACCAAACCTATGAACATGGTATAATGGAGAGAAGATCCATCTTTAACCCAAGAGAGAAACCTAACCTTCCATGGTTGGAGGATAGTTGTCACAGTTCTTCGTTCCTTCCATGTGTAACCAAGAATTCCTTGAGAATGAGAGAGAAGAGAGAGAGCTTAGATCAAGCCTCCAAAAGATCCAAGATCTCCTCTAAACAGGCTTAGAGGTGTATTTATAATGTACCAAGACTCCCCCTCTGATAAAACTACCAAAAATAGGCTAAAAATAGCTTTAAAAGTCGGAAACACACTTTACGAGGTGGCACCTATCGATAGGTTTGAGCCCCCTATCAATAGGGTTGACCCCCTATAGATAGGTGAAGCTTGCAGCTGCAAAAATTCCACCTGAGGAGGGCACCTATCAATAGGTTTGGCCATCCTATCGATAGATCCACTTTGAAATTCATCATGAGCCTCCCCAATTCAGAAACTAGACTTCTCAAGCTTTGCGTGCATATAAAGATCATCCAAATCGGAGTCCGGATGAGGGAGATATGACCATTTGAAGTTGGAAGTTTTCGTTGGGAAAAAACTGCACAACTCCAAAAGTCTCCAAATGCCTTCTAACACTTTTATATCAACTTTGGCACATTAAATCCACCTCAAACCATCCTCCTATCATACAATCCACCTCGAACAAAGCTCCTAGCATGCATAACTCTCTCACTTGATAGGCCCATAGATAGGCTTATAGATAGGCTTCGGGTGTTTTCTTTATTTTTGTGCTCTCTTTTTAGTTATGAAACTTCGGTTTTTGGGCAAAATCAACCTACAAAAGGCAAAAACACACATTAACTCTAAAATAAACTAACAAAGCATGAATAATAAATTAAAATGTCAAAATAGGATTGCAAAATGCATAGAAAAGAGACAAGATTGCAGAGCAATTAGTTTTCACAGGGCCTTTACGCTTTTTATATGTATAAGCGTTAATAGAATATACAATGATGTATTTTGTTCAAGTATAACTCTTTGATTTTGGACCTGATGTATTAATTGGTAGTGATCTTGCTATGCCCTTTGATATCCGTAGGCATTAGTGGGATATATAATGATGTATTTTGAACACTTCTAACTCTTTGATTTTTAACTTCATACTAATTGACAGTGATCATGTTATAATTTTTGAAATATTAATGTCATGGATAGATAATATTGTATGTACTTGGTTTTAATGGATGGTTTTAGAAATAGTGACGCTAACAATTATCTAAGCATGCAAGTATGGGACTTGGGAATGTTTGTCAGAAATCATATTAAACTTTCAACAGATGTTCGACAAGCTCTTGTTGAATAGCTAAGTGTGTTTGGTATAACCTATTGAACATCTATAAATGGTCAGTGGATAATGTTGAATATATAAGGATGTTTAATAGAAATGTAACCCTTGTTCCACAAGGTCAAATCATAGGGTCATCTACAAAAGAGAACCAAGAACCATGTCAAAGCATGGTTTAGTACGAAATGTAGCAAAGCATGAGCAATTAATAAAGAAAATCAACCCTTGTTCCATAAGTAAGGAACATGCCCCAACAAAAGGAGGTGGTATGCAAGAAACCATCGTGCCTCAAAACCTAGAAGAAACTCCATCAAGTAAAGAGCTTCATTTATTTAAGGTGGCCGGTATCACTCTACAACATACGAGGGAAGATCAAATGCGTAGACCACTCCTAAGCATACATAGTACATACTAGTTTTTTTTTCTTTGAATTTCTCTTAACTTTGGCATTGGAGAACACTTGGCAGGCTCCATTATAGAGTTGAGCGCGGCTGGGAGATGATGGATGAGAGGAGATTCATCTTTATTTATGGATGTGAAATCACTTTCAATGTATCCTTAATATTAAACAAATGAGTATCGTTACACTTACATGTATCTATTTTTGTTAAACTCATAACCTTTACTTAGCAAAGTGTGGGTTAATTCTTAGGGCTTTTTCATTCTTCGCGATGCATAGATTAAACTCATGCGATTGAAAAAGAATGACAGCAAATACTTCCTCCATCCTACAAAGATAGTCCATCATTCCTTTTTTGGCTGTCCCAAAATAAAAGTTCATTTTGAAAAGTCAAAGTATTTTTTTTTTCAACTTTTCCATACTATCCTTTATTCTTCCTTTAACTTTACTATAATACCCTTTATTCTTTTTTAACTTTATCCAATCCCAAAGTCCAAGAAAGGTAGTTTTGAAAATAGTTAAAATAAAAGGATGGCAAATCCATTCATAATAAGTTTTTCTTAATATGTGTGCATTGAGAATGTGGCCTATCTTTGTGGGACGGAGGGGATACTAGATTTAGAGTCCACTTTCTTAAATGATGTGCATAACTCTATAATGCCCACATAGATTTTGAACGAATGGTTGCTGAGTTGGGCTTGCTGCAAATTCCCGATCTCGTTCGCCGGTAGTTTAACGCTCCACCAAAATTTTAGCATGGTATGGTCTCGCAACGGTAGAGTGGTTCTCGCATTCACTTCTACACAGGAAATTAAACTTTCGATCCCGCTAACAACATAAAAATCGTTGATTATCTTACCAGTAAAGATAACATTTAGGATCCGGTTATGCCGGGATCTATTGGTGTTCCTTTGCTGGCAACACCCCTTCATTATCTAAATTGACTTCATTCGCGTGATTGATTTTAGGCTTTTTAGATATGAAAATTGAACGTTGAAGCAGCAAAGCAATTTGCGAATGATTCTTCAACTTTTGAAAGTTAAAGTAGTATTAATTAGGGGTATATTTGTCCATTTTGCGTAAAAATGATTTAATGCAAAAGAGTCTTCTGCGTAGGACTTTTTGCAGTAAAAGTTTATAAAGTAGGACCTTACGCTAATTTTCCTTAATTAAAATAGTCTCTAACATATGCTTACATAAGCATCAAGTTGATTGATAATTGTAGGATGCATATTTTGAAAAACCGACCGTTGGATTAGATACTATACTTATGCATGATATGTATGCCAAAAATCACAGTGATCCAATAGTCGATTTCTCAGAAATGTCACTGAGAAAAATTGTGATAGTTTTTAGCGGTCATAGTTTTTCGTAGCTATATTTTGAAATTCTAACATTGGATTAGCGGATTTTTTAAGTACATGACATCTATAAGAAAAATATATAATCCGACGGTTAGTTTTTCAAAATATATATTCTACAATTATTTATGAACTTCATGCTTAGATAACTTTTATAAGCATATTCTGCGGGATGAGGACTGTTCATTTATAATACAAATCACACTTACCAATCCTATACTTGTGATGTTCAATTGTGCATGCATGATTAATGGTCTTACATTATTAGGAATCTCAATTTCCATAGTGGTCTTACGTTACCTTTAGATTTGTACCTTATAAATCCTTTTCGTTCAACACTTCAACGTGAAACCAAAAGGTCTCCAAAAATTAATGGCGCGTTTGGATAAACTTCTACTTCCTGTTTTTCTATTTTTAAAAGTAAAAAAAATGGAAGTTTTTTATATTTTCTTTAATACAAAATTTTGGTAGTTACTTTTAAAAGTTGAGATAGCAAGAATTTTAGGTGGCGTTTGGATAAGCTAACATTTTTTTTGTTTTTTTAATTTTGAAAGTAGAAGCAATTTTTTGCTTCAACTATCAATTGTTTGGAAGTAAGAAGTTCGTTTGGAAGTCTCAATTGCTACCTATTTTAAAAAGCAAAAAATAAAAAGCATGTTTGGATACCACAAAATAGGAGATGCTATAAAAATATTAAGGGCCTGTTTGGGAAACTAAAATCTGGAAGAGCATGGGGGTTTAGCCTTAACCTAAAATATAAGAACTCTACCAATGTCCAGTCTGCCTTGTTTACCATGAAATAACCCTGCCTCAGCCTCTCTCTCTCTCTCTCTCTCTCTCTCTCTTGTGAGCTTATCAGATTACGCACCAGAAAAGCATTCCCATCTCTTCAGCTTTTGCTTTAATCTTTATCTACACAAGCAGAAAATCAAAACAACTGGAGAAAGAAAGAAAGGGCAAAAAAATGAAGATAAAAAACAAAGGTAAAGTACACCCATCTCCTTCCTCATCGTTATCATCACCAAATGAAGATGCTCTCTCTCTCTTGAAGCTCCTCCCAGCAACCATACTAGTGTTAGTAAATTTTTAATTCCCATCAAATATATGGATGAAGAAGCATCAAAACCGGAATCAACAAGTCCCATCAAATTTAAATTTTTTGCAAATAAAAAACCTAACTCCCAAATCCCCAATTCCCACAACAAAAAAATTTCTAATTTCAAAATAAAATTATTAATCAAAATCATAATCTCAAAATCAAAAACTCCATTAAAAATTTTCATATCATACTCTGTTTAAAAAATAATGATTTTTTTTTTTTTTTTTTTGGGTAGAAGAAGAAGGGAGCTTTTGGTTTGGATGCTTCGGTAGGAAAGCCAGCACGCTCGAATAGTTGAGCGGCCGCCAGCCAACAACTTCCATGCGCAGGTCCGTCATGGCAGGAGGTGCTGGTGGTCTGGTCTTCGGGATTTCGTCCCTTCGCCTATAGGCGGCCGCTCAGCGGCAGCTGGTATGGAGCAGTAGCGATGGAGGAGGCAGTGGCGGCTTGCACGGTGGCTATGGAGCAATATCGACGGAGAAGAGGGAGGAGGTGGTGGCAGCGGCAGCGGCCCTGGTGTGAGGCGAGTTGGGTGCTAGTAGGGTAGTGAGAATGAGAGAGAGAGAGAGAGAAAGAGGAAGGAATTGAGGGGATCGTGGGAAATAAGGGCCGATGCAAAAAAAAAAAAATTATTTTTGTTCCTCCGGGGATTCGAAGAATGGGCCGGTCAATTTTTCACTTCCACCTTCTACTTTAAAAAGTAGTGAAAGCAACTTTTTTTTACTTCCACAAATTTTCAAAGTTGTGGTAGTTACTTTCATGTAGTAAAAAGTAAAGGAACTTACCAAACATACTTTGCTATCAAAACTTTCATTTTTTTACTTTTTTAAGCAAATAATAGGAAGTCGTAGCTTTGCCAAACGCAGCAGCTACCTCAACTTTTAAAAGTAACTACCAAAATTTTCATATTTTTTACTTTTAAAAGTAGAAAAACAGGAAGTAGAAATTTATCCAAACGGGGCCTAAGTTTATGAAAACTGTTTTTTTGCATTTTGTTTTTTCCACTCTTTTCAGTTTTTAACAATTAAAAATAAGTTATTTTGAAACGGCGTCGTTCACAATCACATCTCGCCTTGGCTAAAGTCCTAAACAGCTCCCCAAGAAAGTAGAAATAGACTGTCAGCGACTGCAGCTACTCGAAGAAAAGTCAAAAAACAACTCCATCAGAAGACTTGTGTGAATTCATCAAAACCAGTTTTCAATATTTTTCTACTCTTATTATATAACACACACTCTCTCTCTATATATATGTGTACGCATATGTATGTTTGTTGGTATCACGATCTAGGATCTTTTATCAATTATGAATAAATTAACATTTAAGACTTTGTTTTAATGCATTTTAATCTCAGCAGTACCCACTCTGAGAGAAAATAGAACCAAGTTTGACCCCTGTATATATATAATATTATGATTTTCGTCAAACCCTCTGTATCAAAACATGAAATTCAGATCTTTGGAACAATACCCATTTGAAATCTGACCTTGAATCGAAGCTTCAATGGCGAAATTAATTGTGTTGGTGGTGGTATGGATGGGTCTGAGCATTGGTGGGTGGAGCGTGGAAACGGGGCGGGAAGCTCCATGGAGGATCCACACACTGTTCTCGGTGGAATGCCAGAACTACTTCGACTGGCAGACAGTGGGTCTGATGCAGAGCTTCAAGAAGGCCCGACAACCCGGACCCATTACTCGCCTCCTCAGCTGTACGGACGAGGAGAAGAAGGGTTACAGAGGCATGCACCTGGCTCCCACTCTCCAGGTTCCTTCTATGAGCAGACACCCCAAGACTGGCGACTGGTATCTCTCTCTCTCTCTCTCTCTCTCTCTCTGTATATATATATAAATTAGGTTTTAAATATTGGGTGACATTATAATTGTTACCCTTAGTGGGTTTGATTTGAGATTTTGACCAATCAAGTTATGTTGTCATTTTGTTTGATCCCATACGGGTTCTTGTTGTAACTATCTGTTGCATGTACTGATCTTGTCATCCTATTAGCAATTTTGTGACTTGAAAGGAGGAAATTTATGGGTATATATATATATATATATATATATATATATTTATTAATTTTTTACTTTTTGAAAACAAACCAAACTATAATACTAGAAAATAAAAGGCATATTGTTTTGAGAGATGTTCACTGTACAAGTAAAACAATACCCTCATTATCTTTACAAAGCACTGGAAGAGCAAAAGGAGGAAGCTTATTCTCAACATAATACATCGTAGTATCAAAACAAGCTATAGAAGCAAGGATATCAGCAACATTTGCTTCCCTGTAGCAAAAAGAGACTTTCTCCGAACGAAGATCAGTCAAGAGATAGAGGCAGTCAGCGAGAAGAACCTGCAATTGATTGATAATGTGGTTTAATTGTTGAACATTGTATAGAGGCCCAAATAGTTGTAGTTCTCTTGCACAGAGAGGCAATATCCTAACAGAACAGGTGTAAGGCTCGTGAAAATAATTTATCAAATCTCTAGGTCAATTCATTATTAATTATTATAGGAGATAGCTATGTATTCTCCAATAAGGATAATATCAATTTTTGTCAGACAAGCTGGACAGGAATTAATGGCAAAGAAGTGAAAGAGTGAAACTATATTTGAAAATTGTATCCCTGCAGTTTTGCACTAACCAACATAATAGGCCCTCAAATTAGATTCATAACATGAGGACCATAGAAGTTGGATTAGTCTTATTTCTGTGTTGGTCTGCTACTGCCTTTCCTTTATGCTTAATCTTAATCATAATTGTCCTCATTTAATGTATACTAACAGTTTGCTGAGCGTATTGCACGTGCACATTTTTCTGAAACAAAAAATAATCTTCCAGGAATCAAATATAGTGTGAGCAAAACCAGCTAAGATGAAATATTCTAAATTCATTAAAAATCATCATTTAATAAAAAGTCTTAGAAATCAATTTATATAAAATTAGCATTAAAAAAGTAAATATGAACTCAATAGGTTATAAATATTCCATACTAAAGATTAAAAGTAAAATCTTTACCAAAAATATCATCAAAACTACATTTGTTTTTAACTTGAAAATTAGAACTAGAGTGTAAATTATGCAATATTTAATTCTTTGAGAAATCGAGATCTATCTAGAATTGAATTAGTGTTTCTAAAAAGTTTTAATTTAATTAAAAAAACTATTATTGTAGTTGGTGAAATTTTATGGAACCATGCATGTAAGAGAATTTTAATTTAATTAGAAGACTTTTATTATGATTTATGAAATTTTATTGGACCATGCCTATGTTTGAGAAATTTAGTTCGGCTTAAAAACAAATTAGTATTCATAAATAATCTTAATTCAATTAGGAAGCCCACTATTTTGATTAGTGAACTTTTATGGGATTGTGCATGTTCATGCATTTACACAATTTTATAGGGATATATTAGTCATTCAAAAGTTTTTGCAAGATTCAGGCTCTTGATAGTAGTATAGATTAAGTGTTTTCTTCATTCCATTGTCCCTTGTGGCCTAGTAGTATCTCTATCCTCTTAGGAGGTGGACTTTTTGCAAGTCTTCAAACCTTGGGATTGGTGGATCTAAGGGAAAGAGGAGGGCTAACCCCATTGTGTAGCCCAAGGGTCCATCTTAGGGCTCTCCTAAAAAAAAGGAAAAATTATTCAAAAGTCCTTGAGTTCAAAGCTTCATACCATGAGGTCCAATTTTATATCATGAGGTACTTGAGATTTCAAAATTTCTTTGTCGATTTGTTATGTTAAAAAGATCCTTAGATCTAGTGGTATAAAAAGCTTATTTCAGGGACTTATGGGTATATAACCCGAAGAAAAAAAAAAAACTGTTTCCTTCATGCTTTGTTCAATCACCAAGAAGAAAGGAAGAAATGAAAACTTGAAATCTAATAAGAGGGTGGTAGGTTGGAGTGGATGTTGTATGATTCCAAAGTTTTCTTGTTTTCCTACCACTTTTTAACAATGCTGTGGAGCATTTTTCTTGCTCTTTCTTTCTAATCCTTTTGTTTGTCTATTTATAATGGGTCCTGTTTTTGTTCATTTCGCTCTTGTCCTCTCAATAGATTATAATGATTGTAATAAACTGATTGTAATGATTGCTTTTTATTTTTTTTTTAATCCTTACACATTAATGAACCTCATTGTATCTCTTTTCCTTGTATTGTCTTTGTTTCTGCATTGGTATTGAAGAGTTTTATAGCTTAACATTGTTTTTCTCATCCCCTGTAACTTAAACTGAAGATCTATAGGTCATTCTGAGAATTTTAGAGTTAGAACTTTTGTCTTTTATTTCAGGTACCCTGCAATTAACAAACCAGCTGGAATTGTCCACTGGCTTAGACATAGTAAAGATGCAGAGAATGTCGATTGGGTTGTGATATTGGATGCAGACATGATCATTCGAGGCCCAATTATCCCTTGGGAACTTGGTGCAGAGAAAGGCAGGCCTGTTGCTGCATATTATGGGTACACTAATTGTTACTTTTTTAATTTATGTTTTTGTTTATCCAGGTTGATTCTTCTTCCATTATAGATTCTTGACTTTGTTGAAAACTTCAATATCATGCGTTCAACCCACATCCCCATCCATTCAACTTCTTGATTACTGCACGAGTTATTTTCTTCCTTGCGATTTTATTGGCACTAATTCTATAATACTACATATAAAAAAGGCCATTCTTAGTGTCAGTTCTGCGAAATGGGGTCCTTGGATGGGTGAGCTCCCATTCCACTTTATAAAAAAAGACCATTGCCTAGTGTTGGTCCCCCTTTTTAATACAGAGTATTATTATTGGTACTACAACACTATATATTCATTTTTTATTTATTAGTTATTTTTTTATTTTTTTATTTT
>JAESVK010000204.1:616929-643360 GCA_017140935.1 Hamamelis virginiana | reverse complement strand
CCCCCCCCCCCCCCCCCCCGCGCGCCGGTCGTTGGGGGGCGAGGGGTTGAGTTCATTTTGTTGTTAAAATAGAAACGAGACATTTAGTGATCTTATCTGTAACATCCCGTCAGTATTTCAAGAGATGTTACCCATCAGTGTTTGGAGGAATGTTACGGCTTTACTAAAGCCACATAAGGGCTACAGCCAGGGGCTCACCAAGCAAGAGCATTTTAGATGGTTTTGTTCTAAGTTTTAAACTTTAGTGTTTCACTTGACACTTGAGCTGTTAAAGGAGTATGATATCATTAGTAAAGCACTCGTTGAAAGAAGAATGTGACTTTGTCAGAACTGGAGATATTATTGCTTTCTAGCGTTCAGGTGATGTGTGGGAACGTTGCTTACTCTTGAGGGCTTCATGAAGCAAGTCATTGTTGATTGGGACTTGCTAATTTTACCTTGTCTATTATGACTAATGAATAATCTTTCTATCAATATTTCAATTTGTTTTTCTTTTGTTTCCATTTATAGAGTTTATGGCTATCTGCCTATCCCTATATGTTCATAAACTGAAACAACTGCTCTTCAGGTACTTGGTTGGATGCGACAATATTCTTGCTCAATTGCACACAAAACATCCAAAACTCTGTGACAAGGTTGGTGGGCTTTTAGCCATGCATATAGATGATCTTAGAGCCTTGGCTCCCATGTGGCTTTCAAAGACAGAAGAAGTTCGGGAAGATAGAGCTCACTGGGCAACGAATATAACTGGTGACATTTATGGAAAAGGGTGGATTAGTGAGATGTATGGATACTCGTTTGGTGCAGCAGAAGTAGGTTGATTGAACTTTTCTCCTATGCAATCCAAGTTTTCGACGGAGCTTGATATTTTTATTTTTTGGTTGTCATTTGTTTTATCAGGTGGGACTCAGGCATAAAATCAATGATAATTTGATGATCTACCCTGGATATATTCCACGAGAGGGCATTGAACCTATTCTTCTTCACTATGGCTTGTCATTTAGTGTTGGAAATTGGTCTTTCAGTAAATTAGATCACCACGAAGATGATATTGTTTATGACTGTGGCCGGCTCTTCCCTGAACCTCCTTATCCTAGAGAGGTACATGTGTTTAAGAAGAGGAAGCTGTTTGTACACTCATGCTATCCTGTTTCATCTGTTTTGCACTTCTTTTTATTCCAATCAAACTAAGGGCATGAAAAACCAAACTTTTAATAAGCCCCAAGTATATGATGTACTGAACTGAAAGTCCATGCTATTTTAGTATAGAATAACATCGTGGTTAGAAAGAAGTTGATAACATTGAAAGAGTCATTTCATGTAATGGTTTGGATGTTCCAACTGGGTAACCTCTACTTTGGACATCCTGACATGTTATGTTTATACAATGTATTATGGACTAAGGCTGAACACGCATATAAAGTTTTTATTCCTAATATCTTTAAACTCTTACATATGACAAATTGCATTTTTTCAGACACTGGAACATGGGTTTTTTCTTTGTGCAGGTAAAATTGATGGAAGCTGACACAAATAAAAGGCGAGCACTATTTTTGAGTATAGAATGTATTAACACTTTAAATGAGGGTCTTCTACTTCAACATGCAGCAAATGGGTGCCCTAAGCCAAAATGGTCAAAATACTTGAGCTTTTTGAAGAGCAAAGCTTTTGCTAATTTAACTCGGCCAAAATTTCCAACTCCTGATAGTTTACAAATTGAGGATGCTGGGATACAGCAGCAGGTTGTTGATGAACCTACAAAGCCACATCCAAAAATCCACACCATCTTTTCCACAGAGTGTTCCCCTTACTTCGATTGGCAAACGGTAGGACTTGTCCATAGTTTCCACCTCAGTGGCCAGCCTGGTAATATCACACGCCTTCTCAGCTGTACAGATGAAGACCTAAATCAATATACAGGACATGATCTGGCTCCTACCCATTATGTTCCTTCCATGAACCGACATCCTTTAACAGGCGACTGGTAATGCTATTTTACATTTTATCTTTTTCTTGCTGTAGGTTAGGCATTCTTGGTCAGTTTATAGCCATCTATTTTATGTTATCGACCAACCTACATTCTTGTTTGTGTTAGCACCACTATTTTGTGTAGCTATATGGGGTATAATAGGCTGTGGACCAGCCTGTACGTGTATTACTCCTACAACTCTTCTCTTATTTTGAAGATCTTAAACTCCACTCCACTCAATAAAAGCCTTAAATTCCTAGTACTTGGGGTCTTGGGGATGGCTACACGAATTCTACCATTATGTTTAGGGCCATGTCCTCTATTGAGTTTGGGGAAGTAATTGAACTTCATGAATTGTCAATTTCTTTATTTTTCCTTCCTCTTTACTTCTCATTGACCTCTCTGGTCATACACTTAAAAAGTGGAATGATGAACTCCCTTGGTCTGGTATAGCCTGACATTTCCTAAATAATTGATCAGTTATATTTTTGGATGTTTAAAAAATTACGACAAAGATCTAGACAAATCTATATCTGCTCATTATGGCGCTCTGATTTTGACTTTAAGAATTCATGTAACTTCTATTGTATGGTTTTGACTTTCTAATGTCCATCGCCTGCTCTGTAAGGACCTATGTAACATTACTGTACACAGTAATGTCCCATGTCAGAAAATATACAAGAAGAAAAAGGATGTCGCAGTGATCTTGTTAAAGTACTTATTGAAAAGAGCTTTGCCTCAAAAGTTGAGTCATCCAATTGATCAACCCTCCACCCCCTCCCTCATGCCCAGACACAAGCATAAGACAGAGAAAAGGTCCACATATGTCAATGCTATGAAATAGAAGAGCAGGAAGATAAAACCTTGGATGTTGTTTCTGTCATGTCAGGTATCCAGCGATCAATAAACCAGCTGCTGTCCTTCATTGGCTTAATCATGCGAATATTGATGCAGAGTTCATAGTAATTTTGGATGCTGATATGATCTTGAGAGGCACAATTACACCATGGGAGTTCAAAGCAGCACGTGGCCGGCCAGTTTCGACTCCATATGAGTAAGACAATAAGAATTTATTCCTCCCTTCCATTTCAATGTGTATGGAGTTATGGACATGTGAGGGATTACATCTACTTTTGGGCGTCAGTGCATCTTTTCATGTCAGAGTTTGTGCATTTCAGTAGCAAATAAAACAATATTTGATGTGATCACTTACTTTCTAATTTGTGCATGCTAGCTACCTTATTGGCTGTGACAATGAGCTTGCAAAACTCCACACTCGCAATCCTGATGCTTGCGACAAAGTCGGTGGTGTAATCATCATGCACATAGATGATCTTCGGAGATTTGCTTTACCATGGCTGCATAAAACCGAGGAAGTTCGGGCTGACAAAGCTCATTATGCCAAAAACATAACTGGAGATATTTACGAATCTGGGTGGATTAGTGAGATGTATGGTTACTCATTTGGTGCAGCAGAGGTATTTCATTTGTAGTGAAGTGTTTCACTACCTAAATTGTGATCGTGTATCCTTTGCATTTCACTCCTATTATTGTAGAAAAAAAGACCATTGCATATTCTGATGAATTTACAAAACCCTTTAGTTTCCTATGAATCTATGATATAACTAGAATATTCTGCTGAGGATGCATGCTCAGCATCAATTGCTTAATTTTCTATAATATCGCAAGTTGGAAAGTATGACTATTTTTTTTAATTAATTTTCCAAATTTTTATGGTGATAATGTGTTCTGTTGCTATTTCTCATGCAGTTGAATTTGAGGCATCTCATAAACAGTGAGATATTGATATATCCAGGATATGTTCCTGTACCTGGTGTCCAGTACAGAGTCTTCCACTATGGATTGGAATTTAGTGTTGGGAATTGGAGCTTTGATAAGGCAAACTGGAGGAATGTTGACTTGGTTAACAAATGCTGGGCTAAGTTTCCAGACCCGCCTGATCCTTCAACACTAGATCCAATTGATGAGAACATACTACGGCGGGACCTGCTGAGCATAGAATGTGCAAAGAAACTGAATGAAGCACTACGTTTGCATCACGAAAGGAGGAACTGTCCTGATCCCAGTTCCTTATCCACCTCGAACTGGGATATAGGAAACGAAGCCACAATTTCTAGGAAATTTGGCAGGTTGGATGGAAGTTATGCTGTAAAGAGTAACTTTGTGCCTACAAATAATTCTCAGGGATCATCTCTGCCTGATGTGAAGGACGGGATGTTTAGTTCTTTGAGAATTTGGGTTATTGGTCTATGGACTTTTTCTGTCTTGGGTTTCTTTGCAGTCACATTGGTGGTGCTTTCTAGTTGCAAACGAAAGGGAACGAAAGGTAAAAGGTACAAATACAAAAGGCGATCCTCTTATTCAGGCTTCTTGGATACAAACAGCCATGATAGGTTGCTCCGCAGTGCTGAAACGTCTTCGAAACGTTAAAGCCCTGGAAGAAAAACACATTCTTCGTTAGAAGGTGAGGGCAGGCCAGAACAGGATCAGAGTCTTGAAGCAAATATGATCAGATTGAAACTCATAGAGTAGTTGGATCTCCAAACTTAAATCTCCTTTTGCAGCAAAAGAAAGTAACTAAGTTCATTGCTCAACTGAGAGATTCTTGTTCTGACATAATTTTGGCATCCGAGCACCTGCCTAAGGAACTTGTTGTATTCAAATAACTATTTTATTAAATTTCAGTTTTGGGAACGTATAATGTTAGTTTTGAGTTCCCTTTGAGGTTTTAAGGCTTCATATACACAAGACGATCTAATAGAATTTAACACAAAGTGTCTCGTAGAAGGAACAATAAGAGCTTGAAAAGAAAATTTCTTGAGCTAGTTGAATGTTGTAGTTTGCCTTCTCTGCATGTTATTCTACATCTTCTATCAGTATCAAGGGAGAGAGCATTTTGGTATCAGCAGTGTTACTTTCAATTATGACATAATAAATTCCTTATAGGGGAAATTACAGTTTCACTCCCTCAACTATCATTCAATTTATACTTTGCACTCCTATACTTTTAATTCGAATTCATTTACTCCCTATAGTTTTGATTTGTGGTACTTTTTATCCTTATGTTAGTTAGCTGTTTGATTCTATAAGTGAAAAATGGTGTCAAACTTGTAATTTTTTCATGCGGCATTTATCTTAAATTGCTAATAATTTTCTCGATATATTTTATTTATTATGAATTTTATATACTGTATGGTGATAATAATTTATAAAAATTAAAATTTATTGAAAAACATTATGAAATTTCATAGATATGTTTGCAAACAGATTAGTAAAGTAAGATTAATACTGCATTAAATATTAACAAGTCTAATACCATTTTTTAGTTAATGAATCAAACAGCAAATAGATAGAAGGGTACAAAGTTTCATAAATCAAAAATATAAGAAGTTAATGTTTGTTCAAATTACAACTATAGGGGTACAAAGTATAAATCGGTAAAAGTTGAGGGGGTCACATTGTAATTTCCCTATAATTATTGGATTCTATGAAACGTGTAGCATCATATGGTTGTTATCTTAACCTGAACTTTGGCTTGCCATGTCTCATTTTTTATGGCATAAGGTTCTGGGTTACATTCTCCATGGATGGGATGCCTTTTGAGTTGGCATTGACACTTAAATAGCTTGCTCCAATGGGATATTATTTGGGATGCCAAATTTTAATAATAGCGGCAAGGATTGTCTTCCATTGTCAAATTTGGCACCTCAAAGTGACACTTGTCACTTGTGCTATGTCATATTTTCTATTCAAAATGGTAAAAAATGTCAAAATATAGCCTTGAGGACATAGGTGCCAAATTTTGGCATTGATGCAATTAGGGTGCCAAAATTTTAACTTTGACACATCAAATAACATGAATGCATTTGAAATGCTCTTAGGTTCAAGGCATTAGGCTTTATAGCACTAGGTTCTTTTAAATTGGATTATTTTAATCTAACGTCATAGGCTTTGAATGCATTTGGTGCAGCTTTTGGTAGTTTCCAAATGAACTTTCTACCCCTTAAAAGTCATTCTAAAAATAATAATAATAAAAAATATTGTTTGATGAATTTATGAAAATGGACTTCAATTAAAAAAACTTGTTACTGAAAAGTCCATTCAGGAAAAGCTCGAAAAGTTAGCTTTTAAAAATGGGTTATTTGGCCATAAGTCCCATTTTAGATACAAATCATGCTTAAAGTCCTTCTATTATTTATTATTATTATTATTTTTTAATGCCATAAGTCTTATTTAGAGAAATTTTACTGTATAAAGTCCTAAATTTATTAATATTAACATTTTAAAGACAAAAGTACCCCCAACCCCACATTTGCAACTCAAGTCATCGACAATCAAAATGGAAGAGGTTTAGTTCGTCAAACTCAAGCAGTGGGAAGGATGGTTGCCACTAGGAGAGAAGGACGGCCGATCATCGTCGAGGTTTGCCGGTGGGTGTCTTTGCTAGGGGTGACGATCTGGACTTCATTCATCGTCCATAACTGAATTTCGCCATTGTAGCTCCCGGCGATGCCACTTCCAATCATAGCTGTAACACCCCAACCTAACATCTGTACCGACACTTTCGGATAGGTTGACACATGTCAAGATGGAGGTACACATGTCCTGCTCATTCATATTTTCTCACGAGAGACAAAGAATACATATAACAATATGATATGACATGTACATATATTATGTCACAAACGTCTTATATAAAGTAATAAATCAAAATAATAATAATAATAATGCCAACATTCCTAGCAAATAGGCGGAGCAACAACAATATCAAATTCCTAAAGTCAAGAAACATATATTCAATACAAATCTACTAATCATAAGTAAACAAATGCAGAAACTACCGAGTACAGGTCAGCAGTCCCCAATTAGGAGGTTGAGCCAAGCTACCAATGTATACTCCCAAGTCTACTTGCAATCTGTCGCATGAAAAATAGGATTGAGCCTCGAATTGCTTAGTAGGAATGATGTAACCTCTACGAATCAATAACAATACAATGATACATGGAGTATTTAAATAAAGCTTGTAAATTCAATATCTCAAGAGTTTTATAAAACAACTTTATAAATAACTTTTGAAAAATGTGTTGGCTTTCAGTGAAAAACTATATCCAGCAGTATCGAGAACAGGGCATATGCCTCGCATGTGGAATGAGCCAACATGTGAACAATAGCCAAATACCGTCGTCATCTATAGCATGGTATATACGTCACCGCACAAGGTCCATGGTATATTCATCGGTATAAAATCAGCTTGTGTGGCATATGCGTCACTTTATTAGGTCCTTAGTATATCCACAACTTGGATTGAATCATATTATAGGGCTGTTAGATTCGGGTTAACCAACCTCTAGCTCAATGGGCCCAAAACCCCCCAATGATATAATTCAATCCACATACATATATATACATGCATGTCCTAAGAGATATATAACTATTCATCATGCCATGCCCACCGAGATGAGGCTAAGATCATAGTCACATTATTGCCTGTATCCTCGTGTGGTAATATCACATAACAACAACCAAGATCCATCTTAAGGAGGTTAAGGAATAAATGCACACCTGCACCTTTATAACGCATGGCACCCACAATCACATAATCCAAAAAACCTCTTTCAAACATTTATATTTCAAAACCAAATGTTCCTGAGCCTCAGCTCACAAGTATATAAATCAAGTTTTCTAAAATCACTGTTCGTTCCAAAAGTATTGAGGAATGGCTCAAAAGCAAAGTTAATTTCTTTATTTTGTCTTATGAAATCATTTAGAAAACAAGGCATGTGCAGGGACATTAAAATCATATCATTTATAAACAGATCTGCCACATGTCTATCAGTCTCGTTATATAACTGTCATAAAAAGTACTCCATTCTCGCATTTGTAAATAGTTCGTCATTTGTAGAGCGTTTCCATGAAAACTCTTTGATACAACGTAAAATCATGTCACATAGTTCATATAATTCGTAAACAGGTATATTCCATGTATATATTTGACAGTTCAGCAAACAGCAAGGTTCACAATTATTTATAAGCATATTGTTCAATAAGTGTTTAGAAATACGTAGTATCCTCATAACAATTATAAAACAGACGTATCATCATTAATAGTAAAAGGTTACTTATCCCTATCTCAATGCAACTGTGTTTTCCGACCCTTTTTCTACTCAACGAGCCTCCCAAATGCAATGCTCAATGCACCCAATGCAAGTGATCCTTTGAAGGACCTTCCAAGTCTGGAAACAACAAATAATGCGAGAGAGAAAATCAAAAGAAAGCACAAAGGATCTACAATCTCAAAAGTAAAACAATTCGCTTCTCAAAACTACTCATTCGCGACCCTAAGGACTCAAAATCCCAAAACACCAAACCAAAGGCCTTAAAACTTCCAAGACACATTCCCAAGTATGTCTAGAGACTACACATCGAATTTCGTGGTCAAATGCCAAGTGGTTTAAGAGATATACACCGAAAAGGCGGCCAAAGTGTACACAAAAGGACAAATCTGACATTTCCAAAATATTTCTCTCTCCACAAAGAATTTGACTCCAAAACCAAAAAATTTAGAAACTAGACTTCTTAAGCTTTCCGAGCATACCAAGAACACTTGAAACGGAGACTGGATACAAAAGTTATGCTCAACAGAAGAATCAAAGAAGAAATAAGGAGACTACAAAGCCCCATTACCGATAATGCAAAAGGCCATTATTGCCATAGAGCATTATCAGTAATGGCCACCCTGAAGCTCAAACCCAAGCATCAATCGAGTCTAACTCAACCCCACTTTCATCAAAACACCCCAAACCTTAAAAACACTCCATCAAACCTTAGGTCCAACATAAAACAACTTCCAGAACATCAAATCTACCAATTTTATAAAGATCTAACGGCCCGATCAAGAAACGACAAAAGATTTACATTTTTTAAAACCCACAAAACCCATTTTCTCACCAACCAAACAAACCTACACCAACATACATAAACAAACCCTCAAAACCACACCTACACAACACACAAACATCCGCCAACTCTACCTCAAACACCACAAACCAAAACTAAGCCTTACCTCCACCAGCAACGTGACGACATTGGCGAGCTCTGGCGACCTCCCGACGGCGGTTCCCTCTCTCCTTCTCTCTCGGTCTCTCTCTTCTCTCTCACAACTTGAATGTGAAGAATGAAAAAGGGTGGGGTGGCTTTTAATAGAGGGGTAAAACTGTAATTTTAATTAAAACTTTTTTTCAAATAACAATAAATAATAAACTTAGTCCACGTCCACTCTTAAAGTACACAAAATAATGGTATAAAATCCGGGTTATTACTGTTGTCCCAAATATATAACCTTAGAGGGGGTTGAATAGGGTTTATGACAAACTTTAATCAAATATTACCAAATAAAATTATGATTCAATTAATTTCAGCAGAAGCAAATATATATGAACAATTATTTGAAATGAGAGAGAGAGAGAAATCAAACACAACGATTTAACGTGGTTCGGCTCGCCTCACCTACTACATCCACGCTTTAAGCACTCAGCCCAATGATTCCACAATCCACTAAAGATAACTCATTCAAGGTGGAGAAACCTTTACACAGCCTTCTTTCGCGGGTGGAAGACTCTTACAAAAGCTCACAAAAAACTTTCACAAGTGCTCACAAAGAACACTCCACAGTGTTCACAAAGAACACTCACTAGTGCTCACAAAGAGCACTTCTTCAAGCCTCACAACGAGCACTTAAGTAATGCTCACCAAGAGCAACTCTCCAATGCTCACCAAGAGCACTTCTTCAGTGTCACAAGATATACAAAGATTGTGTACAAAGGATAACTCCACAATAGTAGATGAATACAATTTAAGCTCTCACTAATATCTCTCAAAGATATAAACTGATTTGGCTCAAGAGAGGATGGTGATTTTGACTAGATCATACAAGATTGATGATGAAAAGTTGGTATAGATTTGTATGTGTTCAACTAGTTGTCTAAGACTCATACAATGAGTATTTATAAGCCCAACAAAGGATATGGCCGTTAGGTACACAAATAGAGCCGTCTGGGTTTGTCAAAACTAGCCGTTATAAGATTCAGGGAACAGTTAGTCAACTGGGCAAGGATGGTTAGTTGACTAACAAAGTTTAAATTAGTTTGATTTGAAATTTGGGCACGGTAATCGACTAGGCAATAGGGGTTAGTCGACTAGCAAAGCTTTTAGTCGACTAGATAGGCTTATTAGTCGACTACTTTTATATTTTCATAAAAGTTGCTTACTGCCACTACTTTAGTCGACTGAGCACTATGACTTAGTCGACTAGGTAATGAACAAAACCAATTTTTATGAAAATTAACTAGTTTTTTTGAGGTCATAAAAGCCCACTTTGATTTAAAACATTTTTTACCAATAGAAATGATTTTTCAAGTTGAAAACATGGTCTAAGAGGTCATAAACTTTTGAGCTGAATTAGTTTAATCCTAATGAGAGATTTACAAATAAAGTCCAAATCACTCACACAAGATAGAGACAAAGTCTTCACCAAAAATTCTTCAATTGATCTTTAAGTCTTGTGATTGGCTTTATCTTGTGCTTTGGCTTTCATGCTTGAACTTCAATAATGGAGTACATAGTTTGCTTCAATGATTTGGTGAATATGCAATTTTCTCATTCATTGAGCATTTGATCTTTATTGATAATTCAACTCCATGAATCCTGTTTTTACATGATATATACTAGATAGCAAATATAATAACTACAGGATTTATGACATTCAATAGTATATTCATTTGATAATGGCCAAGAAGTTCAACCAAGAACATATGCACTATATAAAATATTCATAGTATAATGTTTGTTATCATCAAAATCATTTAACAATTATGGGTAAGTCATTTACTAATTTTGGATTGAAGCCACAAGGCCAACAATTACAATAGCCATCCCTCGATCGCCAACGACCTTATCATCATTTTTACTGAATCATGTCGAATCGTTACCATCACGCTAGATCGGTCAACGCTAGATCCTCTGCAACAATAGATTCGATTGCTTAATTTTGTGCAAGTTTGATCCGCGTTGGTACTTGGATTTGATGATGACCATGCTTGCACTCTAGTCACGCCGTGAATGTGGATGTGGAGAATACCAAGTCAAGCATCTTGATCCAGTTGTGGGGTTTTGGTGGTGAAAAAGAAGATTTGAGAATATGTGATGCATTGAAATCCGTCCATTTCAATCCTTTTTCAATCCTCTCTATCTCTCTCCTCTTTTTTTCTACGTCTTTATCATTCTCTCTCCAACACTCACCCTCTGACAATCGGCGGGTGTCGGTGCTTGAACATTGCAGGAAATGGTCAAGCCTTCGAATCAACGGTTCTCTATTTCTTTGGTGATTGGTTTTATGATTTCTAGACGGCAGTTTGTATTTTTTTGTGAAATAATTTTTGTTTGGTTGTTGGGAAAATGTAGGAAAAAGAAAGAGATTTATTTTTTATTTATTTTTTGGTTGCTGGTTGCTAGGAAATTGTAGGAAAAGAAAGATTTCTTTTATTGTAAATTTTCTGTTTGGTTGTCGGGAAAATATAGGAAAAAGAAAGATATTTCTTTTCCCCGAACACAGTGAAATCCGGTTTGGCTTAGTAAACTCGGGATTCCGATGTAGTGAAACGCATTTCCGACATAGTGAAATGCATTTTCCGGCATAGTGTAATACGATTTCGGACATAGTGAAACGCTTTTTCGACGTAGTGAAATGTGCTTGTCGGCATAGTGAACTAAGGGTTCAACGTAGTGAACCAAAGGTATGGCGTAATGAACTCAGATTTGGGGGTGGAGGTGACATTGAAGGTTATTAGGCAGGAAGGGTAAATTTTATCCAATTCATTCTAAAAGGACTTTTGATATGAATATTTTTTTAGAAAACTTTTGGCATGAAATTCTTATAAATGAGGACCTTGACTAATTTCTTCTTTAAAAATTCACGTTTGCTGGACACTCACCTTTCATATTATTTAATATAAAAAGAGTTTTAAAAATATGCATCTACTAAACACCATTATTTTTCCTAAATAACTTCTTAAAATATTGTAAGAAACACTTCTTCACAAATAATTTTCTATTCTAAGAAACTATGCCAACTTTTTATTCTAAAAAACTGCTAGCGAAGAAAAAGAGTTAAATTTTGATAAACTTTTGGATAATTTTCAAAAGAAAATTTAAAAAAATATATATATATAAAATAAAATAAAAAATAATAATAAAAAAAAAAAAACTATCTTGTAGTGCAAAAGCAGTCAGTGGTGACGTTGCAACTGCTGGTACATCTCCATCTTTTATATTTCCTTTTAAGTACCACCCACTTTCCTAATCCTAATCCTAAATAGTAAATGCAGATTGCTTTCATTGCTCAAGAAGCCTTGTCATCTGTGTGGTGGTGGGGGGACTTCTCTTTCTCCTCAAAATTCAAATTAACCCATCCAACATTCAAGGACAGAATCTTGGTATCATTAATTAATCATTAAAAAATTTAAACGTTGAAGGGATCCGTTAACTTCAACGAGCGGGACCCAAACCCAGCTGAAAAAGACGAAAGCCCCTTCAAACATACTCCGTAGTTTTTAAAGGAAGGGACCACTCATCTCCTTTTTTATTTCTGCGCATAGCCTCCCTTTCCAACACATCTAATTTGAATTTCAAATTTCTGCTGGAGGTTCACAATAGAGAAAAGACAACATAGAATGAAGCAGCAGAAGAATAAGTGAATAGCTTCTTGTCTCAAAACTTCTGAGATTATCACATTGCAAAGCCATGGCAGAAACAGCTTGTCTCATGCGTCCATTCTCTTATGCTTCTGGCACTCTAAATGAAGCCAAAGAGGTTAGTTTTTTTGAAAACAAAAACACACACACACATGAAAACCACTGTCTCCATTTTTCTCTGTTGTTTTTTTTACTTACTTCTGAAGCTACTCAAAGTACTTTGGTTTAATTTTTTTTTTCCCCCCTGTTTTCTCTCATTTGTTGGGTCGCTGACAAAACGGAGGAAAAGAAAAGAAAATTAAGTAATGAGTCATGTGTCTTACGCCGTTTTATTTTCCTTTCTTTTCCCACATTTTCTCAGAAATTTAACGGATTCTGATCCTCTACTTCTCTGATGAGGTTTTTTAACCTGTGTCTTCATAATTCTGCACTTTCTCCTGATTTTTTTCCCCTAAAATTCTTATTATTGCTTGTCAATTCAACTTATGTTGGGTGTATGAAAAGGTAAGAAAATTGTGTTTACAGGGAAACCCGATTCAAGCTCTCAGAGATTCAATCTCATTTGGGAGGTTCGTGTCAGAGTCCTTAGCATGGGAGAAATGGTCATCCTTCTCTCACAACCGCTACGTCGAAGAGGCCGAGAAATACTCTCAACCCGGATCAGTTGCTCAAAAGAAAGCTTTCTTTGAAGCCCATTACAAGAGAATTGCTGCTAAGAAGGCAGAAGCCTTGCTCGAGCAAGCAAATGCCGCGGCTGCAGCAAATCATGTCCCAGAACCAGAAAATGATGGCAGAGTTGATAATGTTACTACCCATAATCCGCAGACGATAAACGTAAAATCCCAAGTGGCCGTTGATGAAGAACAGGAAGTGAAGGCCACAAGTAGCAAGCTTGGCAATGTTGACAACAACAGTAAGGTTACTGAATTTGAAATTAGTAGAAAATCCCAGATGGAGAAACCTCTATTGAAGGTAACAGTTTTAATTGAAGTCCTTGATTGATTGATTTTTTTTTCCTCTATGATTACAGAGTTTAAAGCATTAACTGGTTTTTCAATGTTAGTACAGAAGAATTCCAATTCTGTTCAAGATGTCTCAGCAACAAGCAAGAAAAAACCAGCACTTTCTTCCTCTAGGTCATCAGTGTACAGTAGAGCATCTAAGCTCCCATCTTCACCTGCTAAACCCATAGCTACTAGTCTTCATAGAAAGGAAAACAATGTCACTCCAATCAATAGGAAGCCTGCAACAGACTCCTCAGAGAAAAAGAGATCAACTCCAAAATCGGTTCCTGAGTCGATCAATTTCACCCCTGCTAGAGAACCCAATAAATTAACTTCCCGGGCTGTCCGAAAAATTGAAAGTTCAGGAGGTGCTGCTAGTTCTTCAAAGCCATCTAAAGATTGCTTGACTCCTCTAAGGACTCCAACTACGGTGCTTCTTACTTCTCTGCCCTGCTTACTCTATGCTTCACACAACTTTTTCTATATGATCTTTTAACTGGTCATTTATTTTAATGCATATGCTAAGATGAGTTTCAGTTTTCAAACTGCAGGCATCAGTGAATACAGCAACAAAGCATTCTTCAGCAACCCCTCAATCAGAAAATAGAAGGTACATGGTTCTTTGGGTTCAGCAGAAACTACTGAAAAAAAGAAGTTAATTTCAGGTTTCCTCACCAATAGTGCATGTTTTTGGATCTTTATATCTGATTTCATATGATTATGTCCAAATTTACAGGGCTAGAACACCACTTAATTCCCTAGCCTCTGGAAGCAAAACAATTGGCGCAAAATGGCGCTTCCTCTCTGTTGGGTAAGAAGTTTTATAACTCAGATCATCAACAATTGTTAACGAGTTAATGGGAGCTATTATGCTGTGGGGGCAATCCAACAGCTAATTATCAAACACTTGCATCAGCATGCAGAACTCTTACTTCACCCACCCCACATGGGCACAAATGGAAAGGGGTATGAACCCATTGTCTTATGTGTTCTGCCAACTAAGCCAGTGAGATCAGAGAAAACGTAACAAAATATATGATGCAGACAATTTTTAAGCCAGTTAGATCAGAGGAAACATAAAAAATATATGATGCAGACAATTTTCTGAACATCCTTATTATTTTTTAATTCCAGGGAGAATGTAACTGATTGGATGCTTAGTATTGACCCATCAGGCCTGGAAGTACCACAGTTGTTCCCACTTCTATAAATTGGTGGCTCCCGTTGGCTCTGAAAGATTTTTTGGTGTAAAGTCATCTCAGTTTTTCTGCAAAGATCCTGAAAATAAGAATTAAATCTTTCTGCAAAGATCCTGAAAATAAGAATTAAATCAATAGTCCTATTAGTCCCTCCTAGCTCCATGTACAACACTCACTCACTTAGAAGGAACCCCAAGTTGTTCTGATACTTGTCTCTGTTCGTATGCTAGTTGTCCAGAGTCTCCAACTGCAGACAAGTCACAGTCCCCAATTGTATCTGCCTCTTTCAGCTTGAGGACTGAAGAAAGAGCTGCAAGAAGAAAGAAGGCAAGGCTTGGTCCACTTGTTTTTTCTTTTTCATTTAATCAATTCCATCTCATGGGCTATAATTAAGTTTTAATGGGAGCTGATTGTTGGCTTTTTTTTTTTATTTTAATTTTCTACCTCTACTTTATGAAGCTTGAAGAGAAATTCAATGCCAAAGAGGCGCAAAAGGTGCAGCTGCAAACAAAACTCAAGGTAATTATTTCATTACCAAGTTTCTTTTATTGTTAATGAATTTGATTGATTCAGGTCAGTTACATTGTACTCCTAGATGAAATAGAATGCAACATTTTGGGTCTAGTTGGAAAACTATGAGTCGACTAATGGCTCAATGATTACCGTCTTGTAGGACTGCCTTTCAGAATAAATAAACATACATACATACATACATATATATATATATATATATATACAGTCCTGATCTAGTGTCATGCCATATATATGTCATGTCAGATATATATGTCACATTGTCATTTGATCAAATTTAACTTCCAAGTTATTTCAAGAAGAAAACTCCACCCGGGAGCTGTCTTCTTATTTCATTCAAATTTAACTTCCAAGTTATTTCAAGAAGAAAACTCCACCTGGGAGCTGTCTTTTTATTTCATTAGTGTGACCGCTATACAATCTGATTTCATTCATTCCTACCCAGAGAAAAACTCAGCCCAATGTTTAACAGTTATCCTCCTTTCATTTGTGCAGGAAAAGGCAGAATCAGAAATTAAAAAACTGCGTCAGAGCCTTTGCTTTAAAGCCAGACCACTGCCTGATTTTTATAAGGAGAGAGAAACACCAAAGAATCAGACTAAGAAGGTATCTTTTACTAATTACTATGGTGTCACCATAGAGTCCTGTCTGGTCTTTTTTAAATAATGCTGCTGCAACAAATATTGCAACATAACCATTTATGGAGAAGGACATCCTTTTGAGGAATATCTTCAATGAGGTTTCATAGCAGATTTTGTTCTCCATTAGATTGAGAAAAAGGTGACTATAAATATCAACATAAAGCCTTAGGCCTTACTGCAAAACCTCAGTTGTGGACTTCCTCACTAGATTATTATAGGTGTGGCCTGTGGGTGAGGCTGTTCTCTGTAAAGTGTAAACTGGTCCTATATTAAAGTCCCATATTATTTCATATTCTCCTACAACTTGTAAATTTCTTATACAAATAAATGTCCGTATCAGCACACAATGACTTTCAGCAAAAAGCTCAAAGGTAATTGTGGGATGCATATTTTTAAAAACTAATTGGTGGATTAGCTACTATGCATATGCACATCGCACATGCCAAAAATTACAGTGATCTAACTATCGGTTTCTCGGATATGTCACCGAGAAAAAGTGTGACAATTTTCAGTTAACATAATTTTTCAGTCTGTATCTTGAGATACTGACATCGGATCACTGTAATTTTTGACATACATGAATATGCATCCTACAATTACCTATAAGCTTCATGATGACTTTCGTGCTGGCTAGAACATATATATATACACACACGTGAGTGTGTGTGCGCACGAGCGGACATGTGCACTTGTGTGTGACTTTTTGCCTAAACGTCTATCCCCAAGTGGTGTCATTTGGGTCAGTAAATATCAATTTTTATTTTTGTTTCTTTGCTTCTTCATTGCAGATTCCATTGACACAACCTGAGTCACCCAAGCTAGTGAAAAATCCCAGTCCTAGCACAGTGCAGGGCATAACCTCTCTACCTCCTCGGAGGCCTTCGATCAAGAAAAGTAGCTCCAAGCATGTGCTGGAAAAAAATAATCAAAGCCCAATTCATACTCGCACTTCACTAGCCGAAATGCTTACCCACGAGAATACATTCAGCTGTTGTGAAAATTAATTATCACCTAGTAGACCTGTAATATTGTAAAATTTCTTCAGTGATGTGTACCTTTTTTATGGAAGTTATCATATGTAGACATTGTAGAAGATGCAACCCATGCATCTGTCATAGAGTTAGATAATTTCAGAATAGTGAGTTGAATTAAAGCCCCTTCAGTGAAATATTCTGGTATTTTCTTCCCCTATTTCTCTCCTTCCTTAGAAGGGTATACTCAACAAAGAACAGAAAACAGAAAAATGATTTAAGTCAATAAGAGGGGGGGAGCCACCAAATGAGAGTATACATACAAAATACATGCCATTATCCGATGAATACCAACATGAGAGTATACAAATGCCTACGTGCTGTATTAGGCAGAACCCATATCCAAAACTGTGGCATGGGTTTAGGGTTTGAAAATGTGAGCCATATATACTAGAATCACAAGAAGAACGAGTGAAAGAAAAAAACACCCACAGATGCAAGAGAAAATAAAATATTTTCACATTGATTCAAGCTCTCCACAATACAAGTATTACAAGGAAAGTATTCAAGGAAACGTTTAAAATTTTTTTAACATAAAATCACTCAACAGACTGCTCTCCCTTCTCATCAAATTTTCTTGAGGCTTCATTAAATACAGCAGCCATAGCCAATTATCAAACAGTGTTATATGTCGGGGGTCTTTTGATCAACTTGCCTCAGTAAACTCTTATCGAGTGATACATCCTAATTGTCTCTCACTCTTCAAACCCTTGCATCTTTCGTCCACCTCTTCAAGATGTATTGCGAGGGGAGCACCTTTATATTCCTATAATCAAGTACCTTTAAAGCATGGCTACATAAAAAACCCATAAACTCAAACTTCATACAATTGCATCTAACTGTATCATCCGAAGAATTAAATATAACCGTGTACTCTCGTACTTGCCCATATATGCTTACTTTGTACTCGAACAATGACCCATTTTCAGTGCATTTGTTAACAACAACATTTAGACACTTTTCGTATTCTTGCTGAAACAAGTCAAATATCTTCGGCGTGTAAACATCCCTTGCATGCTTTAACAGAATCACATCCCCCATTAGTCTTGGCATATGTTGGGCCATATCATAATTAGCTTCTAATTCTTTGTAGTGCCAATCATTCACCACCTTTCCAAGATGCTTCAAAAATTGAAGCACATTTAAGTCAGACTTAAGGTATTTTCTCAAGTTAGTATGAAAACTCTCACACAGTTGTGTACTTTTTATGTCTGCGCAAAAGATATGCCTTCCATATGCAATGGCCCATTTCTCTCTCTCTTTAAATATCTCATGCAACCATTCATTTTCCCAAAGACCATATGTGTCCAGCATAACATTCCATGCTTTAATGAAATCCTCTTCCTCCTCATGATAAAAAATGCAGCTGCTAAAGTCATTGGCAAGTGAACTCGAGCCCACAAATATGTGGCTAAGGTGGTTAAATGCATTCTGGTACACATGCCATACACAAATACGATGATGTGCTTCCGGTAATACTGAATCAATTGCTTCAGCCACTATCGCATCTTGATCAGTGAGGATTGTCTTTGGTTTCTTTCCAGACATCGCCTCAATGAAAGTTCGAAACAGCCACTTGAAAGATTCAATGGTTTCATCGTACAAAAGTGCAGCCCCAAAGATCACCATCTGCTTATGATGATTCACTCCAATGAAAGGTGCAAACGGTCGGCAATCTTTGTTTAGTCTGTAAGTCATATCAAAGCAAACCACATCACCAAAATCACTATAGTCCACCACCATCTTTGCATCAGCCCAAAATATATTTGTTATTTGATCTTCAACATCAAATTGTATAGCATAAACAAAAGATGGGTTTTTTAATTGCTTGCTTTGAAAATACTGCAACATATTATCTGCATCTCCCTCACTCACTTCGCTCATACGTTTGGAAGGAAGATTAGTTTTATAATCTATGGGGTTATATCCAAAATTATCCACTTCTCCAGCAGGTTTAAATATAAGATCAGAGGCTGATTTTGGCTGTATCTTAGAACTATCTGCTTCATTGCCTTCGACAACTTGAGCTACAGCTGACCTCTTTTGTGACCGTAACATGCGAACTCTACATGCAGCAACGAGCTCATGATTGTGCTTTTCTTCAAAATGAGTGACACGGTATTTGCCATCAGGCTGACGAGCAATTACCAGTTGTGCCAAGCAACCAATTCTTGTTTCCTTTCGAGGCCTCTTCACATTCAAATCCCGTTTGTCTTTCTGCCGAAAACCCTCTCTAAAACAAGTGAACCTTCTTGATGCCACTGCACCGTCTATCTTACTCCTATTTACATAATCTTTCCGAACACTAAAACCTACACGTCCAGCATATGCATTGTAAAAATCATATGCATGATCTTCCGAGTCAAACCCCATTCCAAGTTTTGGCATCCCATCCATCATAGAACTATTGGATAAGTCAGCTTCAACTGCTTGAGCAAAAGTTAATCTTTTCTGTGATGGTAACGTATGAGCTGTGCCTGCTGTTACAAATTCATGATTGTGTTTATTTTCAAAATGGGTGACACGAAACTTGCCATTAGGTTGACGCGCAATAGTCATATGTGCCAAGCAACCAGTTCTTGTTTCTTGCCGGGGTTTCCTCAAATTTGCCTCACGTTTGCTAGGTCGATAGCCTTGCCTAAAACAAGTGAACCTTCTGGATACTACCGCACCATTTACCCTACTTTTATTTACAAAATCTTTCCGAATACTGAAACCTTCCAATACAGCATATCTACTGTAACACTTGTATGCTTGCTCTTCCGATTCAAATTCCATGCCAAGTTTGGGTACCACATCTATGTCTGCTTCATCTTTACTGGAACAACCAGATTCTGATACATCAACACGAGGAAATTTTGAGCTCTGGCATCCCTCCTCAACATCAACATCCACCTCACACTTGTTAGAAGAGGAGACTTTTGCGCTCTGACATTCCTGCTCACCATCAACGTCCATCCGACTCTTGTCAAAAGAGGACTCTTTTGGGCTCTGACACTGCTCACCATCACCGTCTGCCCTACTCTTGTCAAAAGACGACTCTTTGGGACTTTGACACTGCTCACCATCAACATCTGCTTGACTCTTATCAACAGAGGACTCTCCTGAGCTCTGACTATCTTGCCCAACATCAATATCCGGCCTAGGTGATTTTTGGAGTTTGTTTTCAATATTCTCTTCATGTAGGCAACTTGATATATCAGCCTCACTACTATCCATCGACCTTCATTACAAGGGATAATATGAGTGAACAAAAATCTTCCAGTACAATGGAAGAATAAAAGAATATATTCATTCCATTTGACCCAATAAAAATTACACACAGATATACAATTTGGATGTCCAGAGTATTGAAAATGTATGGAAAATTTAAACCAACTCACTACATGCAACTGGAAACAACAGAAACCCAAGAAATCTATGGTGGATTTCTTAAATCAATATTCTCAAGTAAACTAAAAATGCTAAATTAAAATGCTAAACATAAACCATTTTAAGTTTGTGACTATATATATACTTTATGGGCTTCCACTTATTTCAATAATAATAGTAATAAGAATTTATAAATAAATCATATTATAGTAAATAGGATGGTAGGCTAACCCAAAAAAGATGCATATACCTCAATCCAAAACTACTAATTGATTGAGTGAATAAAATTAATCTAGGTTTGAGTGTCCAAAAGCATACCCAATCGAGTATGTATTGATATTTTTAAGATTTATAAACAAGAAATGCTAACAAGCAAACAAAAGAGCCAGTAGATCAAAACCCAACAAGAACAAGAATTTCTTAAAATGAAAATGTCCCACCTCCCCATAAAAGAAAAAGAAAAAGAAAAAAGAAGCCCCTTTAAAGGTCAAAATGCATAGCTTGCACGAAAAATACCAAGAACACTTAACATCTCATACCAAACATATATATAAGGTTCCGTCGAATTAACAGCATAAAATGAAAAAAATTGTTCTCACACGAAGAATTTTTCAGAGCGAGGCTTCAAAAGAGCGGTGGGGCAAAAAAACCCACATCTCTCAATCACTAAATTATCAGAATTTCATCATAAAACCCACAAATACACAGATAGTTATATAGACAGCTAGAGAGAGAGAGAGAGAGAGAGAGAGAGTGAGGATAACCTGAGAAAAACAATCTCGTTCAACTGGGATGTAGTTCAAACAGACATATATAGATCTCTGATATTCTTGTACTCAGTCAGATGTTTCTTACTTATTCTCTCTAGGGCTTTCAGCTGTTGGGTAACGACCAAATCGCAAGGATCACAAGTATGGAGGCGTTTCTAGAAAGGTACCACAAAGGTTTTGTATCAAAACGGTGTTTCTCGCTCTGACGTCGGCTATCGCTTAAGGTGCTGTTTGGATTGTGTGCCCACAAGTTTAGGTCTTTTTTTTTTTTGTTTTTTTCCTTTTTAAGAGGAATGCAATTTCTCTCATCTAATTCATCCATATTTTTCCACCCAACTGTTAGCATACGAAGTGTGGTTCACATCAACAAAATTAATATTTGTATTCTTTCAAGATAATAAAAATTATTAATCCACATGAAATAAGTGATTAAAAATGGGTGAAATAGGTGGATAAAGTGGGTTTTTTTTTTTTTTTTTTTTTAAGGGATTTTTAGTCATAGGTCCTTTCTTTTAGCAATTTTGAAGGTTCAATAAAAAAAAGTACTAACTTATGGGATTCTTACAGGTTACCATTAATAGGTAAAAGTTAATAAAAAAAAAAAAAAATTAAAGACTAAACTACCCTCGTTATCTTTAGTTTTACTAATAATCCTTAATTCCTTTTTGAATCTTTCCTATTTTTTTCTTTTTTCAAATTTGAATTATTTAGAAAGATTATGAAGGCAAGATTTTGTTCGTTTTTTTTTTTATTATTTAAAATTTGAATGAGGCATATAAATACTAATATCCTTTAAATGAACATTTTCTACACTAAATTTATACGTTCTATTCTCGATTTTATATGTTTTAGTTTTAGTTTGTGATTTTTCATCCCTAATACATGTAATGAAATTTGAATATATAAATTTAGAGAGAACATAAAATCTATATGTTTTAAGGGTTCAAACAATTTTATACCATCCCACAACCCAAAATTCTCAAACAGCAAGCCAAATCCAAAAACATTTGTGATTTTTTATCCCCGAACATTTATAATGAAATCTGAATATATAAATTTCTGAAAATGGATGAAATCTATATGTTTAAGGGTTTAAACAACTATATACCATCTTACAACAACCCAAGATCCTCAAACATCAAATTAAACTCAAATGCATTTGTGATTTTTATTCCCAACATATGTAATGAAATTTGAATGTATAAATTTATGAAAAAACATGAAATCTATATGTTTAGGGGTTTAAACAACTTTATGTCATCCTATAACCTAAAATCCTCAAACATCGAGCCAAACTCAAATGCATATTTGAGTTTTTATGCCCAACATATGTAATGAACTTTGAATAAATAAATTTTTTAGAAAGCATGAAATCTATATGTGTAATGCCCCAACCTGACTATCCCGGGTAGGTCAACACATGCCAAGGTGAAAGTACAACATGTCCTGCTCATTTATATTTCTATACTCAGGATAGAAATAAGATATAATATAACAACATGATATGATATGTTCTAGTGCATACATGCCCAAATCTGAGTAATATAGACAGAAACAAATTATCAAAAGTACCATACATAATGCCAACAATCCTCATATAGGATAATGATAAACAATACTAATAGTCCAAGAACATTACAACTCAAGTGCAGCTAACTCGAACGATGCAAGACTGCCCAGAACACTGCTAAACCTAATGCAACCTGTGTAGAGTTCCCTATAGCTGAACCTCTACCAGAAATCTGTGAATCTGCTGTATAAAACACAACGTGAGTTTGGAATGTCCAGTAGGAATAAAACCTCAACCAATAGTAATAATATTGATACAATGAACATTTAACAAGTTAGTATCTAGTTCAATAATCAGCATATAAAATGGTGTGGGTTTAGTTCAGTTATAAACACAATATAAAATCCAACATTTCAAATACCAGATTCACGAATGTATATCAGGATATTGTTCTAGGCTAACAAGCCACCAGCACAACGGCAACCAAAATCAACCTCTACGAGGTCTGGTCTCTCGAGGATAACCGATCAGTTGCCTAAAACACACGGCCAACTGTCGAGCCACTACAGGGCTATACTTCGAGTCCGCACTAAGACTCCACCCAGGACCATGGGCCCTTAAATAATCTCATTGTATACCAACCGAGCCTAAACCATGCATAACTGCACGAATATATAAACCATTGCCAAGTAGGCATGTAAAGCAGTAATGAATGTCATATAAATATATCAAATTATCATTTCAGTAAATCATAACCATCATCTAAAACAGGAATGAAGTAAATAAATCATATGTCATCATTTATGTTTACAATACAGTTATAAACACACCACACCAATTATTCATAAAATAACTATGTTCCCTGCATCATATTCTTTTCATAAAAAAGTTTATAAACAATCCAATATATCATGCAGTTTAAAATCACATATTATCAATGTTAAAGAGGTTTAGTATCCTTTCTTAACTGAGCAAGTGAAACCCTAGCACTGTTCTGATGAAATGCACGCTAACTCGCGAATGGATAGTTATCGGGACTATCTTGATCCGAAAGAAAGATAAATAAATGCATACATTAACCCTTGCCTAGCAAGTAAATCTCAAAAGACTAGAATAAAGTCCCCAAATGACTCTTACAAACAAGCCCAAGCATGATTAGGTGTTACAAGCCTAATCTCATGGCTAAAAGCCAAATGGAAACCATAAGAACAAATCTGGTGGTTCAAAAATAATCTCTCTCTCTCTCTCCATAGATAATTTGCCCTTCAAACCAACATAATTAAAATTTAGGTCTCATAAGCTTTCTGTACATATAAAGATCATACAAATCGGACTCCGGATGAAGAAAATAGAGTAAAATAAAGAAAAGCGAACTCGCGCATGCGTAATCAGTAGACTAAACCAAACTGAGTAGTCAACTAGGCCCTCGATTAGTCAACTAGTAACTCAAAAGTAGTCGACTAACTTCAAGTCAATAGCCAACCTGGGCCAAAATGCAGATGAACTAGTCGACTAAACACCTTGACTAGTCGACTAGTGCACTGCAGAAACTCCATTAATGAGTTCTAAGCTTTTCCCAGTCTTAACAAAACTCCACCTCAACTTCCCAAACACTTTAATATATAAAAATAAGATGAAACCAAGCTTAAAATACCACCAAACTAGAAAATAAAGAGGAATCAAAAGGATTTTCCATGCATGCATTGAAACCAATTTTTAAAACTCAAATCTTTGCATGCATGCTTTAAAACTTCAAATCTTAACTAAAGCTCCTTTACAAACATAAATCCAAGTTTCAAAATCCCTTTTTATCTCCAAATCAAAAGCTACATTTTTAAAGATTCAGACCCAAACTCATGAAACCTAAGTATAAAATCACATGCATGTAACCATGGTTGC
Organism: Hamamelis virginiana; assembly: GCA_017140935.1. Lineage (NCBI taxonomy): Eukaryota > Viridiplantae > Streptophyta > Magnoliopsida > Saxifragales > Hamamelidaceae > Hamamelis > Hamamelis virginiana. The sequence continues at coordinate 618,665 of JAESVK010000204.1, read as the reverse complement.
AAAACTCCTTCAAAACATCTTTCAAATTACAAATCCTAACACAAACCAACTCCAAAATCACCAATAACACATCCTAACATCACAACAGAGTCCCAAACTCATACAAAACCAAGAATAAAATGAGAATAAGCAAGAAAATAAACATGCAAGGCAAGAACTTACTTCAAAATAAATGGGATGAACTCGGGCAACTCCGACGACGATTCGGCAGCAGCTCTCCGGCGAGTTCACCCCTCAAACCCACAACCCTCTCACCAGCTCTCTAACTCTCAAGTTTTAAAATGCTGAAATGTGATGAAGCTAGCTGTAGCTCACGGTTTAAATAGGAAAATAAATGGGACTTGTTTGGCATTTTCATAAAAGCTTTTAAAACAAAATTTTCTTATTCACAAAATCACCCCAAACTTTATTTGAAATACGAAAAATATGCATTTTAAAATTTTTGGGTTATCACAACATGTTTAAGGGTTTAAATTGCTTTATGTCATTCCATGACCCAAAATCTCTAAACATCAAGCCAAAACCAAATGCATTGGTGATTTTTATTCCCAACATAAATAAGATCTGAATGTATAATTTTATGAAAAAACATAAAATCTATATGTTTACGGGTTTAAAAGATCTAACCTTTTTGGATCAAGAAGTGTTGGAGATGGTGATACACTCCAGCGTGGGACGATACACTACAACACGAGATGATGAACTCCGATGCAATACAGTGAACTTCGGCAATATACAACACTCTCACAAGCTAGCAGAGATCAATAGATCATGGTCTGGATAGTAAAGCTTGCATTTGTTTCTTTTTTTCTGTTTTGAAATAAATATATTCTCTTCTTCGCGGGATCTTGCCACTCGGAAAGCTATATTTATGGAATGTAGTGGCATTTTTTGGAATCTTTGACTTTTTTTTTTTATATTAAAGGGCAATTTTATTCGAAAATATGAATGAGGGACCTAATGGGTTAGCACTTTTTTTATTGGACCTAATACTCAAAACCTTTAATATGGAGGACATATTACTAAAAAACTCTTCTTCTTTTTTTAATGCATAAATATCACTTTTCAATTTTCGGGGCCTATTCCTTTAGGTTGCGTTTGGATGGCGGTCTTGATGGTGGGTTTGGGGTTTCATACCCCAAACCATTGTTTGGCTCAGTTGCGTTTGGGGTCTGAATTTGAAGCCGATGGTGTGAGGAAGCCAGCCATGGGGAGGAATCCGTGACCTCTTCAGCTGGTGGGTTTGAGGTTCTTCACCCGGGGTAGGTTTTTATAATTTTTTGTATTGTCAAGCGTACCCTTAAAAATCACAGGCAACAAATCAGATTTCCATGTCTATCCCAAATCAGATTTCCATGTCTATCCTAAATCTACACAAGCTGCAGAAGAAGAAAAAGAAGAGAAGATCGATTTGTTGGCAGGTGAAGATCGATTTGTTGATGGAAGCGAGGACGTCTGAGGAGGCAGCGGCGACATTGTTCTTGATCGGAGTTCTCTTCCGGCTACGGCTTTCTTGGTTGGAGTTTTCTTCCTCTTCGTCTTCTACAAACTGTATATATTTTATATGCCCCTGTTATATATATATATATATATATAAAACCCATAAATATCTGGTGTATATATATCCTTATTTATTTATAAATATCTGGTAAGTAAACCCACAAATATCTTATGTCTGACGTGTATATCTATATATATATATATATATCTGGTAAGTATCTGGTGTGTGTGTGTGT
>JAESVK010000204.1:599737-616829 GCA_017140935.1 Hamamelis virginiana | reverse complement strand
TGTGTGTGTGTGTGTGTGTGTGTGTGTGTGTGTGTGTGTGTGTGGTAAGATGTAAATGGGTTTACTTACCAGATATTTATAAATAAATAAGGATATATATACACCAGATATTTGTGGGTTTTACATATATATCTGGTAAGTATCCTGGTGTGTGTGTGTGTGTGTATATATATATATAGGCATTCCCAGGCTTGAGATTCCCAACATTCCAAACACTGGTTTGGGGTTACAAAGTTACAAACCCAAACCCCCCTATTAGACATTCCCAGACTTGAGATTCCTAGCCCGCGTACCAAACGCACCCTAAAGTTTTCCTTTTCAAAAATTAAGATTATTATTATATTAAAAATAGATCTCACTTTGTCAAAATTATATTATAGATTTTGTGTCATTTCAAACAATTTTAAGGGTATGTTTGTTTGTTGAGAATTTAATCCTCGAGAATTGAAAATTCTCATAAATTCAAACTTCCAATAATTATAACTTTCGAGAATTAAGATTATTAGTATTTGGATGGTTCTCAAATTTTGAAAAGAAAAAAATTATTTTGATTGATTATTTGTATTTAAAATAAAAAATATTTTTTTTTTTTAAAAAAACATTTTGTTTTTTTTCATTTTAAAAAAAAAAAAAAAAAAAAACATATTTTTATTGAGTTACATAATTTTTAGAAAATGACAAAAATGCCAACGAAAATTATCATTCTTTTTTAGTTTAGAATAATTATTTTTTGACAATTATATCCAAAAATCACTTTTTTATTAAGAGAGATGAATTTTGAATATAATATTAATAATTTTGTAAATTTAAGTATCATGAAAATTTGCAATTCTCAACTATAGATGTGGTGTTCAAATTCGTGTATTTCATGGGAATTGCCGTATTCATGAGAATTGTAACTTTAACGAATTTTATTAATTGAACAGCCAAACTTTCGGCAATTCCCAATGATTCAAAATTCTCACGTTGAATTCCAAGAAAAATGACAAAAATGCCCTTGAAAGTTAGAGAACCATTTTAATTTTAATTTTTTTTAAAAAAATTAAACTAATAAATTTTTTTACAATTATACCCAAAATTCAAGTAAGTCACTTGGTTCTTTTTTTTTTTTTTTTTTCACAAATGAATAAAATGTTCTTCAATATTGTTTATTAAATGTTTCTAGTTTAGATTAATCACTTTCTAACAATTGTATTAAAAAAATATTTTTTTATAAAGAAATATAAATTTTGAATTTAACATTAATTATAATTTTGTGAAGTCAAACAAGGTGAGAATACATTGACAGCTCCTTCATATGTAGTGGTGGGAGTTGAAATTTCTATGATTTATGAAAATTGATCGAGGTGTTTGTGGGAGCCCAAAATTACACGCACACCTGGTTACACGAAGGAGGCTTCGCAAGGCTGACGCGTGGCCACTCCTCGTCCATTTTCCACTGCCTCAGCACCTTTTCTTGTGCACCACTCAAGGGATAAGGCCCCCTTCCCCCAATAAAGCTTTGTCAGACAGGCTTTATTGGGAGGACCAAGCCTTTAAGGCTAGGGGACAAGGATCGTTCGCTGGCCAAACCGCCTCAATGGGATATTTCACAAATATCTCCACCTATTTAAGGAGGTCTCCTCCACAATACCAAGGTACGCTCACTCAGATCAGCTCCTCTCATTCCATATACAACCATGCCTTATACTAACTTTGGCATCGGAGGGTCTTTGGCAGGCCCCACACCGGGGTTCAGCTCCGTAATCAGCTCCCCAGCTCAGAATCCAGCTCCGCCTCCACGTGTCCGACAGACTGAGCCACATAGATGGAAGAGTAGAGGAAGGGAACTCATCAAATATCATTTATAAGGGTGGTGCAAGCTTACCAAAAATATGGTCTACCACATTGGCGCCGTCTGTGGGAACTTCGTTTACTAAAAGCCATGACTGTTCTTCCCTTCTTCTATTTTTATCCATAAAGAGAGTTGCAAAAACATGAATAGCTGCAATTCGCAGCTTGCAGCTCGCAGCTCCCCAGAGGGAGCATGATTTCTTTTCGTCTAAACGGTTGAACTGCTACTCAGATAAGTTATTGACTGCTTTTATTTATGGTTTGATATAAACTCTGAACACTTTCGTGAGCACAATTAGACGTATATTTATCATACTAGCTTGATGCATGTTGAACATCCTCTCATGATATAAATCAGTACCATCTTATCTGCTCTCAAACAGCTCGTATCGCTTAAGAAATCCTCGATTCTGTATATAAATCATATATTTTCATAGAGCATGCATGGTGACATTCTAAACAGGCTTTGCTAGCCAGTCTACAGTGTATATCAAGACCAGCCACCGCCATATTTAAATACTGGGGTGCGCCTTTGCAAGGTCCGACCGATAAGCATAGTCAAATCTGACATTAAAGCTCTGTCCTCTGAACCATCACCGACATTTTTTGGCCCAAGAAAAATCTTGCCATTTATTGCAATTTTGTCAGAAAATTTTGTAGTACAATCACTCAAACATACCGTCATTTGCTTTATATTTAAAAATATTATTTCATATAATATTTTCCGTTAAAAGCGTAGCTCGCCTACTTGGCAAAACAAACTGGTTTACAAAATATAAAAATCTATTGACATGAATTTGCGTGCATGGTCCTGCCACCCACGTGAAGTGCAAAGTCTATTTGCTTTAAAAAATTTTTTTAAAGTTATATTTACTTACATACTGCCATCTTTTTCATTTGGTGGGCCCATAACTTGCCTCATGTCTACATCAAAGTCAAACCTTCTCTTAGCATGGAAAGCTTTTTTGACATAAAAGCAAAGCTTGCCTCGCCTAATGTGCAAAAATCTAGTGTGCAACAAGCATAAATGCCTTTTTCACTTATCTTTACGAGTGGCAGGCCACTTTTCTTAAAACTTGTGCACACCCTTCAAAGTTACACACGACCTCCGTACAAAGTTAGACACGTTTTGCCCATGAGTGCAAAATTAAATGCGTGTGACAGACTCCCTTTTGGGTCTTGAGCATCCGGCCAATGCAGTTTTTTGAAATTCGTGCGCCTATTTGCACAATCTTTCCTTTTTTCTGCTAAACTATTTTATTTTAGTTTTGCTCACATGATAAGCTGCCTCCCTATTCTATTCTGGAGCCCACGATAAACACCACTTGTGTCTATTTCACACATTACACTTCGCCACATAATAGATTTCCATGAGAAAAGTGCCGAATACGCATACATGCAGAAATTCTCCGCCTTTGTCAAAATTGCATATATAGATTTTATATGCAGATTACTCTGTAGTAGCTCCATCGCTGCAAGATATCAACTCCACGCCGCTCCCTTGCTGCGAGCCTTAACTCTGTAGCAGCTCCTTCGCTGCAAATATCAGCTCCGTGCAACTCCCCCGCTGCGAGCCTTAACTCTGTAACAGCACCTTCGCTACGACCATCAGCTCCTCACAGCTGCCTCGCTGCAGACCCCTCTCTATAGCAGCTCCATCGCTGAGAAAACAGCTCCACGCCAGCTTCACCGCAGCGGGGATTCGCTCAACCTTAACTTAACCAACAACCCCATCGCATACCGGCAAAGCCCAAACATGTCAAGAGCTCTCAAGACCAACTGGGGGCAGCTACTTCGCTACAAGCAAACGTTTCGGCCCTCACCAGCTTTCATCTGTCAAGCGCCAAAACGGGGGGCATGGGGGATAGCCCAACCACACTCGACAAGATGGTTTAGAGTATTATTAATCTAAGTAAACTGACATTTAGATTCTTATAAACTCCATTATTCATTGTTTTTCTACTATTTTTCTTGCCTTGGACGAAATCACTTGCTAATCCCATATAGGCACATAAAATAAATAGCAGACAAATTGGAAAATAGCTTTTTCACTGTAGATATCAGTTCCGTGCAGCTCCTTCGCTGCGCACACCAGCTTTATAGTAGCTCCATCACTGCAGATATCAACTCCGTGCAGCTCCTTCGCTGCCAACACTAGCTTTATAGCAGCTCCATCACTGCAGATATCAGCTCCGTGCAGCTCATTCGCTGCCAACACCAGCTTTGTAGCAGCTCCTTCACTGCAAACATCAGCTCCGTGCAGCTCTTTCGCTGCCAACACCAGCTTTATAGCAGCTCCATCACTGCAGATATCAGCTCCGTGCAGCTCCTTCGCTGCCAACACCAACTTTGTAGCAGCTCCTTCACTGCAGATATCAGCTCCGTGCAGCTCCTTTGCTGAGCACACTAGTTTGTAGCAGCTCCATCACTGCAAATATCAGCTCCGTGCAGCTCCTTCGCTGCCAACACCAGCTTTGTAGCAGCTTCATCACTGCAGATATCAGCTCTGTAGCAACTCCATCACTGCAGATATCAGCTTCGTGCAGCTCCCTTGTTGCGGAAATCAGCTTTGTAAATAACTCCACTAGCTCCTCCGAACAGTTAAATCAATTCAACATAGCTCACGGGGGGCATCCTTTACCTATTTCGAGGACTCTCATTTTGCCCCCTAGCAGCTACTCCCAACAAGTGGCAACTATTAAGCCGAATCAGACATCTATTTTGCTAACTCGAAGCTCAACCTAATTGCCGGGTTCACGGCAAAGCTCGCGGGGGACAACTATTAAGTTTCTCTTCAGGCATCTATTTTGTCCCCTAAGCAGCTACTCCCGAACAGTAGCAACTATTAAACCTCATCAGGCATCTATTTTGCTAACTCGGAGCTCAACTTGATTGCTTGGCACATAGCAACACTAATTAGGGGCAACTGCTGCCCCTCGATACGGCACCCTCTATACCCCATCAAGCAAGCACGATGTCTGGCAGAAGTCATCTACAATGCTCACTAGCTATGTCTCAGCTCGGTTATATCTTAAATCACTACTACAATAATAGTCAAAGAAGACAGTCTAAAGAAGACAGTTTTGAAAACTGTCTTTAAAACTTAAAAAATAAGACAGTTTTTATGAGCTGTCTTCTTTATTAAATATTCAAGAACAGCTAATTGTAAACTGTCTTAGATGGGTTATGTATGAAGACGGCTAATATTTAGAAGAGATTTTTTTATTTTTTATTTTTTTTTGAGTAAAGTTAAACTCTTCATTTCCCTCTTTTTTTTTTCCTTTTCATTTCCCTCCCCCGCGAACCCCGCCGCCTGTGAGGACTGCTTTCAATCAAAAGGAGATGAGAGATAAGCGACTTGCCTTCCTCAGGATTCTCTATACATATAGGATTAATGCCCTGGAAATCGCTCCTTCACCTCGTAAACTCGGGACGCCATTAGCTCCTCTCCCTTTGTTCCGCTAAAGCTCCTTGGCGGCAGGAAGATCACAAACAAAGCAGTGGAATAAGACTAACTCCTCTATTTTCCTTTTCGTTTCTCTCCCTCACAAACTGCTCTAGCCCTAATCTCTCACTCACTCTCAAAATTTCTCCCTCACAAATCGGCGATTGGCTTGTAGGGCTTGTACAAACCCTAATCTCGCACTCTCACTCTCAGGACTTCTTCCTCATAACCCTAATCTGCGATTGGCTTGTGCATTGCAACGGCGATTGGCTTCGGCGACATTGCATCGTTGACAGTGGCTTCGTCTTCATCGTCTCCAAATCTGAAGGTTTTTCCCTCTTTTTCCTTTTCATTTCCTTCCTTTATGAATTGCTCCAGCCCTAATCTTTCACTCACTCTCATAATTTCTCCCTCACAAATCGGCAATTGGCTTGTACGGCTGCAAATCTGAAGGTCAATTTGTTTTACCCCAAATATGCAGTTTCTCTACTTTTCCATGGCTTCGTCTTCATCATCTTCATTGTGGTTTGTAGACATTGCTTCAGCAAAATTGCTTCGGCGACATTGGCCAGGTTTATTTCCAAATCTCTTGTTTTTTGGATGCATATTTGTGGGTTAAATCAGGGGTCTGTTCTTTGGTTTTGGTATTTCTTTTATGATCTTTGGGATTTCTTTTATGGTTTCTGCTATGCTGCAATTTTTCTGGTTTTCCTTATACTTTGTAGTATTCTGAATCTAGTAGATGAAACCATCTAATGCAAACTAGATGGAACCATCTAATTTTTCTGGTTTTCCAAATATATTGGTGTGTAACTATTGTTTGATTTTGTAACTAGAAAATGGTTGAGGTGCTGCTAAAATCATCCGTAAAATTGAAAATGATGTGCATTTCTAGCTGGACCTTCTAGTTCTAAATTTTAATTACTACTGGGGTATGGTTTTAAGTAGGGTATTGGTTCTTTTTCTTTGCTTGTTAGTTATTTTAGTAGGTATCTGACCATTTAAATTTCTAAATTCAGCCAAAATGCCCTGCTACTTATCTACTTTCAATACTGTCAGCATATGCTTGATTTGGATGTTCCGACATCCGTTCTGCAGTCCTTGTTTCTGGATGAGCAAGATGGTGAAGATCTTGATTTGCTGAAGGTGTCCTAATTCTATTACCTTAATGTGAATAGAATTAAGGTAATAGAATTAATCAATGATTATTATAATTGGTTTTAATCATTGAAGTATTTTGTAGAATAATTTGGTTTTAATCATTGAAGGTAATAGAATAAAATTGAACTCACTTTTAATACTTAGTTTGTGACATATTGAAGTATTTTCATTCCCCCGTGCATTCATTCTCTCCTTTCCATTTCTAATTTTTCTTAAGTCTATATTGTAGTTCATGCTTGCTTACCTGATTTGTTCCAGAACTTCAGTTATTTTGTGTACATATAGATGTTGAATCTTTTTTTACTGCTCAATAGACAATTTTTTATAACAATGTGAAATTAAAAACTTTCCAGGAGTTAATATCTATAATTCTATATTTAATAGGATTGTGTCCTATTCAACTCCAGCTTATGATAAACTACAGCATGAAAACTGATTATATTACCTCCCAGGAGCTAGTGGATATCAGCAACCAGTTCTAGTAATTGTTTATGAATATTGTCATTCTCCTGTGGCTATATGCACGTATGTATGCATCTGTTATGCACACAACATGCCTTTAAGGGGTATAAACTAGGGAATTACTCTACGTCCGATCAATATTTGGCATGCAAAGCAGGATTTCCAACCAACTTTTTTTACTTTCATTTTTTAGAAATTTGGGCATATTATTTTGAACTTATTGTTAGATATGATTTCTTGAACTTCCTCCCAGTGTTGTTGGTTTTATCATTTTGTGATATTAGTCTTCTTCTTTTTTGGAAGAATGGGGTTATATAACTAGGAAATAGATAAAATATTATGTTCCTGTTTACTACTGAAATAACTCTCTCTGCTCATGATGCCTTAGATAGTACCTTATAAAAGAATCTTCGAGAGAATATAGCGATTAGATGTCATGATGATTATCCTGTTTATTCTTATTCAGATAATAACTCTTGGCAACAAAGCAATTATTTTGATGGACCACTGCCGTCATGGGACAATCGGAGTGCGTTTAGTGGCCAATATGATGATGGAAATGTTCATAGTGATGTGGAAGACTCAGATGCACTTGTCTCTCAGCTTGTCAGGTTTGTTTTGTACAATTCCTTTGCTCGTCTAGTGAGTAATTTGTTTTGAATGTGTGACTCAAGCCATAAAATTTCCTTCAGGTTGTATTTAGTGCTAGAGTGATAATCATGTCTCATTGCATGTTCTAAGAGTATTATTAAAAATGGCATAGGAAGTACTCTTTCCTTCTTTCATTATTCTTCTTCTTCTTCTTCAATTTTTTTATTTTTTATTTTTTATTTTTTTTGTGAGTTATATCTGGAACCTTTTGCAATGAATATGATAATCTCAATTCTTTTTTTTTTCATTCCACTCAAGTTTTGTATGTGTAACAGTTTTTGTTTTTCCTGTGTCTTCTACGATATTATGTCATATCATCCTTGGTTTAGAAACTATGCACAATGAATGGATATACTTAGGAATGGGGGGAACCAGGATTTTGGTTTAGGGGGTGCCAATTTTTTTACCCACTCTAGCTTCCAGAAAAATTATCAAACAATAGGTGTTCAAAAGGCACATGGATAACACATAACAAATTGAAAACCTCAATTTTTCCATTCATGAATACTAATGAAAGATGAAATTCAAAAGAAAGTTTTAAAGAAATGCAATAAAAAAGGGAGAGGATGGTGAGAGAGAGAGAGAAAAAATTATGAAAAACTAGAAGGGGAGAGGGTGGGCTGTTGGGAGAAAGGAAATGCTGTGGCACACCCTGCTTGTCATTGCTGTAGTTTTAATGGGCTCTAGAGGGTGTCATGAGAAAATTTATTCCACTTACATGGAAAATAATATAATACATGAAGCCTACCTTTTTTATTCCCCAAAAACACAAGGTGCCATTACCATAATGTGGCTCCGCCCCTGCCCAGAAATGTAAGTAATCTTGTGAAACCTAAATTTGATGTGCAAGGGTTGGTGGAAATGGGGTGGAGTCGATGAGGTGTTGTTGAGCTAGAGTTTTTGTTATAATATATGTTGATATTTGCTATTGTGCTGATCGGACTGGCTGAGGTTAGGTGGCTAAATGCTTTTGTATATATTCCTTCTCAATGTACAGCTTGGGAGCCGTTTAGAGATCTTATTCCTGAAAATGAGGGGCAGAGTTTCATTAATGCCTATAGCAAGAGATTAAACTCTGATGATAAAGAAATACAGGTAAGGGGTGCCATCTGGTTCTTGGTTATATGTTTTTTTGATAGTGATGAGATCAACTTTAAAAGACTAAAAAGTAAGAAGTAGATTGTAGTTGCTGAGAAAACTACAATCTTAGATTTTCATTGTTTGGTTCCTGAGAAAACAAAAAGGGCTTCACTCAACTGTGCCTAATACTACTATTTAGCTTATTTTAGTTTCAAAATTTTATTTTATTTTACTCAGGTTGCCTAATACTACATTCATGCATTTGGGATGGGTACAGTGAGGAAGTAGTGTTTAAAATATAATTAATGAAGAAGAGATGAGAGTGTCGAAATAATAGTGAATGGGCATAAGAAGCTAATGTGGAATCTGGTATTCATCCATGTGCCTGAGAAGATAGAATTGAAGAAATCCAAGTGGGCTGTATGTGCTGAACTGGATCCTTTTTGAAGGCACGCTATCCATCTAAAGATATATGGAATTAGTCTTCAACTTGATACCAAAACTTTCCTGCTTATATGGATCAAAGTTTCCCTCTTTGTATAATTCTAGGGCCTATCTTGCTGGAAAAAAGGATTGGATGTTGAATGTTTAGTGGCCTTAAAACTACTGGAGTTGCTTGTTTGCCAATATGCTTTAAATAAACCTTTAGTTTTCTTTCTGAAGATTTATTCAGTTACTTATCTTAACTGCCTTGTATCTCTGTTTCTAGATTCTCAGAATTGGTTTCTATGAGATTGTCAAGCTAGATATGCCACCTTATGCTGTTGTAGATGAGATAAATTTTGCTTTTCTTTTTTTAGTTGGCTGGCCAAAACTTGTCCTGATACTTGGTATATGTATCAAAGAGGTAGGATAGCTTCATCACTCTCAAACGCCATCAGCATGCTGCATGTGATGCTTTAGCTGAAGAAAAGTGCAAAGTTCACTCTTTAGTTGTCTTCAGTTGCTGTTTGATTCACTTTCATTGTAGAAATACCTTTTTGTCTTTTTCTTTATGTCCATTAACTGGATTTATATATGACTGTTGTAGAAATTTTATGCCAAGTAGTCATAATTATGGTCATCTGTGACTGTTGTGTTTCATATTTTTCTTTAAAAGCTGTTGGTAAGAACTACCAGATGCTTGCTGGAGAGATTACATTCAGCACCAGTACCCTAAAGCGCTTGGTGGAGCAGTCTGCAAATGACCATGATAGCTCGAAGACTCAACTATGACATTATTCTCTTCTGCCTCAACTGTCTACTTGATGTTAATGCAGTGAATCTATTTTCACGAATGCAATCTGGTAGTTTTCCAATGCAATAGCACCAGCTTGATTAAGAAATCATTGATGCACTTTTTTTTTCTTTTCCGTTTTTCCCTCCTTTTCTTTTCTTTTTGTGGGGTTTATGCTGAATAAGCACTTCACAATGCTCATTATAATTCTCCTGGTGCTATATTAAACAAAATTAATCAATGCCTTCAACTAAAAGTATTATGGCTCCAAATGTGTTTAAAATGTTTGGATCTTGATGTTTCTTTTTATTTAATAAAGCTTCAACATTGCTCACTGAATTATTACTTCTTTGTTCTATCTTTTTGGTTTTCATGTCATTGTAGGGGTGCAAATTTGGTAGTTCTCTAGTTCCATTACATGAATTCTTTATTTCATTAAGTTTCAACTCAATGGCATGAGAGAGATACTTTTTAGTGTGATTAAACCATGACATGATTGTAAACATTAGGCTTGCTGTAGTTGTTTCTGACTAATGGGTGATCATAAAAATGTGAATTCTGAGTCATTCTTAGGTTTTAATTATAACCTTTTATTCCTTTTTTTTTCCAGTATCTATATGTTTTGTTTCTATCTTTCTGCCACATTTTGGTATTGCTGCAGGGCTTTGTTTTGAAGGAACTAACCATGCTTCTGATTTTTAATTTTCTCAGCACCTTTGGAGGAAATCTTCTAGCCAGTGCAATTGTTGTTGCCTCACTATATGTGATCAGAGAAGAGGGACTTGCTACAAGGTATCACATTTCTTGCCTTCTAATATACTATTGAGATTACTTCACAGTTTGAGCCAGCTATGTCGAGTTAACTTCACAGTTTGAACTTTAGTTTATAGTGGAACACTTTGCATACTTGAGAAATCCCGATTGCCTTTTCATTTCCTTATGGTATTAAAGCTCTAGCATACTATGTTCATAGCAAGGGTCTTAAACTAGGAATATTGTACTCAAATGCAGGGTTACATTATCTGACACACATGCATGTACACACTCGCAGAGTCAACTTTCCATAAATCAATTCTCTTTCTTTAAGTTCGTTTAGTTAAGTTGCTAGCTATAATTTCTTTTGCATATATAGTTTATTGTTGTCACATTCTTCTTGTTTAAGCTTTTTGCCGTAATAGGCATCTAATGTTTTCTAAGACTATTTTTCGTTTACTAGAATATTGCTGCACAAGGGATATTTCTTGTTTTTGAGCCTGATGTGCCTAAAGATCTAGCTGGAATGTAAAAGCACCTGTGGGCTTGCATGTAAGTTTTAAGTGTGTTAGAAATTTAACTTAGAAGTCTACTTCTCTTGGTAATTGTTCGTTGCTGATGATATGGGAGGCGTGGGAGGCGCCATGTGATTGAAATATTGTTTGGATATAATTATAGAAGTGTTGTATACTCTTAATTTGACAGGTAAAAATTTGGGAATATTGCAAAAATAGACGAAACTCTGTCGGATTTTCGTCTCGAAAAACAAGTTTATTTTTTTTCTTACTTTCCTAAGGATGAAATGCTACTATTTTAATTTAGAATTCCATTAATGTCATTGTTTTCTTACTTTGAATAATTGAACTGAAATTTGCATTTCTTTATTTATATATAGGTTCGAAGTTGCATCAAAACGCAAAGTTGGTTGCGCAAAGACTTTTGGAAGGGGTATGAAATCTAGATAGCTTGCTTCATGTATATCCATTGTGACTTCAATTGAATGGATGAAGTCTGTAATTGAAATCGCTTGTTTGCTATTTATATGCATGTAATTTGGAAGGAGTGTTTCCAAATTAAATTTAACACAATAGCTTTTATATGATTTTTGTTATATATGGGGTACATGTTTGGTCTTAATTAAGTGAATGAAAATATTTTTATTATGTTTGCTAGCCCGTCTTTTATGTACGTACTCAATTTATATGCATATAGGAGTTTTGATACGTATTACCAATAAGAAACGTGTACAGGTTTACAGGAACACTCACAGGTTGCCTAAATTAACAGGTTAACATATCAATTAAAATGAAAAAAAAAAAAGGCCTTTTAAGGACAGTTTTTAGTTGTCTTTGAAACACAGATATGAAGACAGTTTTTAGCCGTCTTTAAAATATCACAATACGAAGACAGTTTTTAACTGTTTTTAAAATACACAGAAATGAAAACAGCTAAAAACTGTCTTCAAAAGAGACAGATATGAAGACGGCTAAAAACTGTCTTCAAAAGAGACATATACGAAGACAGCTAAAAACTGTCTTCGAAGGTTCAGATACGAGGACAGCTAAAAACTGTCTTCGTAAGGGTCCGGACTTTAGAAGACACGGCTAGGGAAGACAGTTTCCTAACTGTCCTCGTATGTCTATGAAGACAGTTTTTAGCTGTCTTCTAATCCTTTTTTTGTGGTAGTGAATCATTTCCACCACACTTGGTGACAACTCTGCAAACGTTTTGGCCCTTACCAGCTTTAATCTGTCAAGCGCCAAAACGGGGGGCATGGGGGATAGCCCAACTAGACTCGACAAAATAGTTCGACCATACAAAATAAATAGCGGATATCAGCTTTACGCAACTCCACCGTAGTGGAAAATCAGCTTTGAGCAGCTCCGCCAAAAAACTAAATCAACTCAATACAGTTTTCCCAAATCTGGCAATAGCTCCTAGCAGCTACTCTTGACTGGGGGCAATTATTCAGCCTTGCATCATCGTTTGCCTCGCCACCAATGTATATGGCACCGCTCGCCACCAACTTATTTGCCTCGCTACCAACGTATATGGCACCGCTCGCCACCAACGTATATGGCACCGCTCGCCACCAACTTATATAGCATCGCTCGCTACAAACGTATATGGCATCGCTCGCTACCATCGTAGATAGCATCGCTCACTGGGGGCATCTCTATTTTCTAAAGCGCATAGGAATCATTATACTATCCGTCTGGGGGCATCTCCAACCATTAAAGCACATAGCTCCATCACGCCTAATGAGAGCTTTGCCAAAAAGCTATGTATCGGCTCACCTATATCTTGATTCAGCTATGTATCGGCTCGCCTATATATTTCAGCTATGTTTCGGCTCGCCTACATCTTGATTCAGCTATATCTCGGCTCACCTCTATCTCGATTCAGCTATATCTCGACTCACCTCTATCTCGATTCGGTTATGTCTCAGCTCGCTTATATCTTGATCCAGCTATGTCTCGGCTCGCTTATATTTTGATTCAGCTATGTATCAGCTCGCCTCTATATTTCAGCTATGTCTCGGCTCGCTTCACCTATATATTTCAGCTATGTCTCAGCTCGCCTACATCTTGATTCAGCTATATCTCGGCTCACCTATATCTCGATTCAGCTATGTCTCAGCTCGCTTACATCTTGATTCAGCTATATCTCGGCTCACCTCTATCTCGATTCAGCTATATCTCGGCTCACCTCTATCTCGATTCGGCTATGTCTCAGCTCGCTTATATCTTGATCCAGCTATCTCTCGGCTCGCTTATATCTTGATTCAGCTATGTATCAGCTCGCCTATATATTTCAGCTATGTCTCGGCTCGCTTCACCTATATATTTCAGCTATGTCTCAGCTCACCTACGTCTTATTCAGCTATGTGTCGGCTCGCCTATATCTCGATTCAGCTATGTGTTGGCTCGCCTATATCTTGATTCAGCTATGTTTCAGCTCATCTATATCTTGATTCAGCTATGTATCAGCTCGCCTATATCTTGATTCAGCTATGTTTCAGCTCGCCTGTACCTTGATTCAGTCATATATCAGCTCAGCTATATCGTTATTCAAATCAGTCACACTTGGCAGTAACTCCATCTTTTTTGGGATCAGCTCAGTTTTATATATATGATGCTCTAACGCACTTGGAAACAACTCGGGGCTCTCCACTTATTTTTCCCCCTCCAAATAGCGTAGCTCTTGAAAAGGAAAAAATATGGGCAATGTGGGAGCCCAAAATTACACGCACACCCGGTTACACGAAGGAGGCTTCGCAAGGCTGACGCGAGGCCACCCCCAGTCCATTTTCCACCGCCTCAGCACCTTTTCTTGTGCACCACTCAAGGGATAAGGCCCCCTTCCCCCAATAAAGCTTTGTCAGACAGGCTTTATTGGGAGGACCAAGCCTTTAAGGCTAGGGGACAAGGATCGTTCGCTGGCCAAACCGCCTCAATGGGATATTTCACAAATATCCCATCTATTTAAGGAGGTCTCCTCCACAATACCAAGGTACGCTCACTCAGATCAGCTCCTCTCATTCCATATACAACCATGCCTTATACTAACTTTGGCATCGGAGGGTCTTTGGAAGGCCCCACACCGGGGTTCAGCTCAGTAATAAGCTCCCCAGCTCAGAATCCAGCTCCGCCTCCACGTGTCCGACAGACTGAGCCACATAGATGGAAGAATAGAGGAAGGGAACTCATCAAATATCATTTATAAGGGTGGTGCAAGCTTACCAAAAATCTGGTCTGCCACAGTGTTGATGGAAGTGAATCTTAACAAACAAACAATACAACTTTTATCAATTCTTTAAGAACTTAAAATTTTTATTATGAATTCTTGGATAACAAGCATGCCCTTAAAACCCAATTGGGAATTGTTAAAGAAAAAATCGCTTTGAATAAATTTCAATTCCTTGTAACTTTTGATGCTAAACCACACAGGAGCTCTTCTGACCTTTTACCATTAAGTAATACCAAAACATTAAGGGTGAGTCCTCGTTAATCAAAGATTTTAATTTATAAAAATTTGTTAATGAAAATTAAGATTTGGAGGGCAATTCATTGTCAATCAAGATGATTTTGAATGGAACAAAATTCCCTTTATAGGGAGGGCCAAGGACTATCCTTACATCATTATGTAAGCAAATGGCTCCAGCCTAGCTAGCTTCTTTTTGGTCATGGACGTACTTGGGGCAAAGAAAATGTTCTAGCCCACTACCCATTGCCAACTTTAGTTAATTTTATGGAGTATTTTTAACCCCAATTTGTTTTGAAAACTTAATATAAATGAGACAATTAATCATCGTTAATTAGTGATATGTTGATAGAAAACATACACCTATTTTTGTTATGAAAAAGATTTGGAGAATATTCAACATTGCTATCATTATATAAGCAAATGTCTCCACCTTCTTATTGGTCACAAACTCATCGTTGTAGCAAAAGAGACAAATTAAGATAATGGCATCATCAAAACTTCAATTGGTTGCTCCTCATTCTCTCCCTTGTTCTCCTTTCTCATTCCATTGGTAACTTCCCTTTCCCTAGTTTGTTTGTTTGTTTGTTTTTTATTTATTTATTTATTTATTTATTCTTATGTAATAAAGTGACTGCTCTCAAGACTCAAATATAAACATCTGGACTTGGTAGCACAAGATTTATTTATTGCAATTGCATCGTACAATTATTTTTTATCTTAATGAATTTTCTAATGACGAATATTTTTTATGAAATGTAGAAACCAAAGATGATACCAGCAGCGATTGCGACTTTGCCGGAGAATGCAAAACGAACGAAGACTGTGCTAGCCAGTGTAGCAGCAGCCTTGGCCACTCTCCCACTGCTGTTCGCTGTGTCCCCAATCCTCCAAGTGCTGAATTGCATTGTTGCTGCCTTATTGTTGACAAACATAGCTAATTGAATATTGATAAAGATGAATAATGAATGAAGTATGAGTTTAGCTAGCTTGATTTGCTAGGTATTACTATTTAGGATAAATAATGAAAAATTATTCCCATTTTCATTTTTAATGAAATGGTTCTATTCCCATTTTCCCAAGTTTCAAGTCCATTTTTACAATGTGTTACGTACCCATAAGTTCCAACTCAAACTGGATCTCATAGTATAAAAATCTAAATTCAGGGACTTTTGAATAATTTTCCCTATTTACAATTGTACTAAAATTATCTTGGTAATAGCTTGTAACTTGTATTTTCATTAATTTCATGAGTCTCATTGTGACGGATATATGGTAAGCCAATACAATTCAATTAGGAAGAATAGCTTCTTTTCTCTCTCTCTCTCTCTCTTGAATCCATTATTTCAATGAGGAAAAATGGATTTCATTCTGTTACTTTTGTTGGCTTATACAATTTAATTAATGTATTAGTTGTTGATGATCGAAGGCCCATTTGCGTTAATTTTTTCTAAAATCACTTTTGAAAAATTACTTTTTCACTTATCTCTTTAATATTTTTTGTTCAAATCATGTCTTCACATGTCAAAATTTTCAAACTAGAACTCTAGAAATGATTGTGGTAAAAGTTAGGGCCCTTAACTTTTACTACAATCACTTTTAGTATGAAAATTTTTCCAGCTATTCTATCACCTTTCAAGTCGTTTAAAAGTGAACACCACATACTCCATATCCTAGATTAAGTGAAATTTTAATTTTCAAAAATTTTTAAACAAAAGCTAATGCAAATAGGCCTGAAAGCAAGTGGCAATACACACCATATACACTCTTTTTGTTACCAGTTATTACTCATATCTTACTCCATATTTGTAATTAAAAGGAATAAGATAGTGGACATTAGGATCCTGGCTGGTGGCTGGGTGTTGAAAATTTGATTCAGGATTGCTCAGATAACTGGAGGCTTCTTCAGAAAGTTCGGCCTCAGTACGAGTGTATATGGGAGCAGCCCATACAGGGCCGACCCTAAGATTTAGGGGGCCCTAAGCGAACTTTCAAAATGGGGCCCTACGTAGTACATAACGACACAATTTTTTTTTATAACTACCAATTTTTATTATTGTATTTGTTAGTACACATACAAAGTTTGATGGTGCATATCATTACTATAATCATTTAGTAAAAGAAAATACAATTACAAAAAAAAAAAAAATTGAATAGAAAAACATACCAGCTCAATTTCACTATCTTCATCCACAAAGTTTTCATTCTCAGTCACATTATGATATTTTTCAGTCAAAACTTCTTCAACTGAACTTGAAGCATCTGTTTGTTTATTACTAGTAATAAACTTGTCAAGAGGTCCCGCTTGAGATTGAATAAATTCTTATATTTTTTGCTTTTTTTTCCTTTTTTCATGTCCAGAAATATACTTTCTACTAGGAGGGCATAATTATATGATTAAATCTAAAACAAGAAAGAAATTAAAAATCAATTTACTTCTCTAAAAAATTCATAAGAAATTTTCAATGTTTATATGTCAAAATTTATTTCTTATATGATAATGTTTC
>JAESVK010000204.1:521065-553966 GCA_017140935.1 Hamamelis virginiana | reverse complement strand
AAGACAGAGATTAGCCAAAGCCAAGAATGGGTAGGCAAAGCTATGAACACACAAACTGCAGCAGATAACCAAACAGCAGAAACAATAGCAATAGCAATCTTGGAGATCTTTTGATCTCCACGCTGAACAAAACCATCAACACAATTATACGTACATTATTTGAAACTCCATTCTATAACAAAACAAAAAAAAAAAAGAAGAAAACTAAGTGAAGAAATGTAAATCACTTACTTCATAGATTGCAATTTGAAACAAGATATATGCAGTCAAGAGAACAGAATGTATGGAGAAAGCAACATCATTTGCAGCTACAGGTATCATCTGCAATTCACCACAACACTTAAATGAATTAGCCTCTTCCATCCCTATGAAACAAAGAAAGTAATTATGAAGATCCTTCAAATCCCAGAGACTTCTCAAACTACATGTTGCCCCTTCTTTAACTTGTGAAAATGAAACTCAATCTTATCCACCATTTAGCCTTACATAAACAAAATAATAACCATTTTACCAAGTAAACGGTCAAAAGACGACTTTTTTCCTTAAATTTTGTTAACAATCCCCAATTAAATATATAATCCCCAATCCAAAAAATGAACAGAATCCTCAGTTTAACAAAGGATCTCAAATTCTCAAATTAACAGTGAATCTCCAATTTTGCTAAGAATCTTTGATGCCCAACTCCAAACCCATAATTACTAGGGAACATGAAATGATGGACATTAAATATTGATTTGATGTGTTGGGGATTAGGAATTATGTGTAAACCTAAGAATTTTGTGTAAAATTGGGGATTAGGGATTCTATGTAAAATTGATGATTATGTGCAAAATTAAAGTCAAAGTTATATTTTGACCGTTTGAAAGGCATTTTTATCTAAAAAAAACAGTGATAGGTTCATGTTCATTATTATCTTTGGATTGAGTTTATTCACGTAATATTTTGAAAACTTGGGATTATTGATGTAAAATGCCCTAAATTTAAATTTTAAACTAAATTATTTTTACTTTTAAATTTTCATAAACTATTAATTTTCATGTTTGACAAGACACGCTAGTGTATGAGATGAACATATAATTCAATTGAAAAATCAATTTTATAAATATAGGGCAATTTACGCAAATAAACCTAAGTTTTTCGCAATATTACGTGAACGAAACCTATCCAAAAATATTTACCCGATATTTTTTTTACTAAAATGCCCTTAGGTAAAATGAATAACTGCACTAATACCAATCTAACGGTCAAAAAGTCAATTTTTTTTTCAAATTTTATAAATAATCCTCAATAATATATAAAATTCCCAAAATAAATTATAATCCACAATCCCCAAAAATAAACTAAATTCTCATTGTAACACACGATCCCCAATTCTCGAGTTAAATTTGAATTTCCAATTTTACGAAGAATTCTCAATCTCCAACTAAAAAACATTTCATTAATAACCCATCACATCACTATTTTTTCTTTTTTTATTAATTTTATAACTATTTTATAATAAAAAATTAGAGAGGAAATATTGAATGACATATAATAAATGCTGATGTGATAATATGGATCAATATTATGGATTCTTAGTAATGTTGGTGATTCTAGCTAAAAATTGGAGATCTGGGATTATAAAATATTTTTGTGGATTACATGTATGGTTTGGGATTATGTACAAAATTTGAAAATAATTTAATTTTTTGACCGTGAGAGGGGTATTATAGTTCTAAAAAAACAGTAATAGATTCATTAGAATAAATATTTTTGGATAATGTTCGTTCACGTAATATTTCGTAAATTTGAATTTATTACCGTAATTTACCCTAAAATATAATTACCAGTTTACCACAAAAAAAAATAAATAAATAAATAAAACCTGCATAAAAAATTATATTGAAAGCTGTGTCAACTTTTAAACAAAATGTTGTGGGCTCCTCTCGTCTAGTAATCATGTTGACCATCACAAAAATGTTGCGTGTGCTCCTTACTTAATTGTCTAAGTAATCACTATGGCTTTCCTATTGACCATCATCATACATTCATACCACAAGATTAAATTGAATGAAAATCACGAAATTAAACATATTTCATGATAAAATGAAATTCCAATTTTAAGAAAAAAGGATGAGAGAGAAGAAGAAGAAAGGAACCTGAGCAAACCCATACTTCTCATAGTACTGCCTTTGTACTTCTTTGCTAAAGTAGAGAGTTGCGTTGTAGATGAGATACGCCGAGTGCTTCGTGAAATTTAGTAGAGCGAAATTGAAGTTGAACCCCACAACACTACAAACGTTACCCCCCAAAAAACAAGCATAACACTCAAAAATATTTTCTCGGGAAAATCCAGAGTTTAAGCTAAAGGAAAGAAAAAAAGAAGATGAGAAAAGAAAAACCTTTTTCTATGGTAATTCAAGAGAACTTGAGGGTAAAAACCCACGGTCCAACAAAAGAAACCAATCCATCCCAAACCTTCGTACGTGAGTTCGAGTGCAAGAGAGTTCCACGACACCATTCTGCTCTTCTCTCTCTCGAATGGTGACGATTAAATTTTAAAGTTCTCTCTCCTTCTCTCTCTCTCCCTCTCTCTCTCTCTCTTTCTGTCCCTCCTCTCTTTGTCTGCTGGCTTATCGTTAAGGAAAGACTATCCATAGTCCATATGCATCTTTTTCTTAAATATAAACTAGTAAGATGGAATTATACACTTTCTCTGTTTTGAAATTGTCGTTTTAGTGACATTAAAATATCCCACTCTCTTTCATAATGTTCTTTTCATTTGGGACCGGGATTGGTGGAAATATCACTGTACGCCTGCCGCCCCTTGTTAGGATTGAGGCTTGGCTAGTCTTATGGTCCCGTGTGGGAGGAAGGAAGAAAAGTAGGCGTAACCCTCCTAGGGATGTCAACGGGGCAGGTTTGGGACGTGTCACCTCTTTCCCAACTCCGTCCCATTTAAGAAAACGTCATCCCATTTCCATCTCAAACCCGTGACGGGTCAGAATTTGAAATCTCATTCCCGTCCCAACTAAAAGACCCCATCTCATTACCGTCCCATCCCATTTACTATTTTTTTTTATACTTTTCTCAATTTTATCAATACCTAAATAAATTACAAAATACATCGATGAAGATTAAAGATAATTGTTACTTCTAAGAGTAAAATAAATTAAATCTCTTAAGGGACATGATTTAAATTTCATTTTATTAAGGAAAAACTTAATTGTATAATATCTATAAAATAAATATAATAAAAATACATAAACATATATAATCGGGGCGGGGCGGGTTTTTAAGTCCTCATCCCAAATCCTATAGGATTTTCAAAAAAAATTCCAAACCCGCCCCTAACCCTATTAGGATGACCTCAAATCCTTCCCAATAGGGACGGGGCGGGTACCCGGATAAACTCGTCCCGTTAACATCCCTAGACCCTCCTCACAACCTTACGTATGGAACTGAAAATGATATAAAAGGTCTCCAATGAGACATTTTTCTTTTCTTTTTTTTTTTTTTTTTTTTTTAAGAAAAAAAAAATCCAAATCCAACAGCTTTTTACCTCATTTTCACCTTAAAATTCCTTTGAAGCATACTACAGAGTACAGAATATACAAAGGTGCACCCACGGCTTCCTATGTTTTCTGTGTTAGATGAAGGCTTCTTTCTCTTTCTAGAGTAGAAAGTTACACGTTGCTGGATACATAAAAATAACGTGGGGGCAATGGTGGGTTTTCATAAAAAATAAATAAATAAAATCAGGATAATATTGTATTTTCAATGCCTAATATGACTTTTCCATCCCCTTCCCTCCCGGATGATTCTATTGCATGCCATCATGTAAATTGTTAGTGGCATGCACCAATTAATGATATTTTTTTATTACTATTTTACTCACCTATAAAATTACTATTAAGGACAATTTTAGGTAAATAAATAAATTTAAATAAAATAAAATAAAACTACTTCTTACACCCACCATTTTCTTCCCCACGTTCGTATCTCTTCCATAAACCCTAATTTCACAAATCTTTATACTCTCATAATCACTACCTAAAAAATATAACCAAAGAAGGTATTTTGTTGATCAAATGAATTGGTTATATGAGAGGATTCTAACAATGAAATTAAAGGTATATTTTTCAAGTATACATGACGTAAAAAATTTGAAGTTTTTTTATCTCATAGTCGTGCTTTTATTCAGACCTGTAGAATTGAACATCAGACAATGTTCATATAAAGCGAATTGAATATCTCGTTGTGTTCAGTCCACCTAACCGAACATATAGCTATGTTCATTAGGGGCTATTGAACATTATGGTCGTACTTATCACTATGTTTCGTTCTTCGAATTGAACAAAGATACATGTTCGTCAAGAGTTATTGAACATGTTGGACATTTGGAGGAAAAGAAAGAAAAAAAAAAAAAAAAAAAACGAATTCATGGCATAGAAAAAACCAATGTAACATAAGCTTGATTTACAATGAAATGATGTCAATCATGGCAATACCCAACGTACATTTACAATGAAACATAGGGTTAAGAATATTACCTTTAAACTTGATTTGATCTTAGAAATACACAAGAGAGTGATGAAGATCTAGTATGAGCTCAAAGGCGCAAGATCGTGCCAAACAAAGGAGGTTATTCCTTGTTTTGATCAAGATTTAAATTTATAAAGTTCGCATGCTGTAACCTCAATTCGTTGCAAACTCAGTTGAGCACAGATATCGTCCTCAGGGATTAAAGGCTAAATTATGATAAATCTAGTGGATTCAATTCTAGTTAAAGAAAGTATTTTTAATGAATGAGTGGTTGATTAAAGCTAATTAAAGTAAAACAAATCAAATTGGTTGAAAGAGAGAAATCAATAAAGAGAAAGCCTTGGGTGATTCGAATCCACTTGATTGAAAATTTATCATATAAGTAATGAAAGTTAAGGTTTTACATTCGTTTATGATCGGTGATGACCTAGACTATAAGAATAAGCCATCAAAAAGGTTATGCGAACACTTGTGTAGTGTGATTTATTGATTGCCCTGCAATCTTGTCTTTTTTCTATGTGTTTTAAACTTCCATTTTAGCATTTATGTTTAGTATTTATGTTTTTTTTAGTTTATATTTGTGTTAATGTTGTTTTATGTGTTTATGTATGTTTTTCAATTTATTCGTACATAATAAAGAGTCTAAAGTTCATCCCTTGAAGTTCGTGCAAGTTTAAAGAGTTTTTCAAAGTTAATTCCATGTTTAAATACCTGCATTGATGAAGGTGCACGTTTTTTTATTTCATCGAATTCGAACACAAGGTAGTCCAATTTCTGATTTCTATTGGAAGTAAGAAAGGGTAAAATTATAATCCTCTTTCATTTGTTAAGATATTCCATTGTCCAAACAAACACAATAAGGCTAATTGATGAGGTGTTTTGATTGTCCATTGCCATTAAAACAAAGGGATGGTCACTCTTTGAGTTTAAACAATGTTCTAGTGTCCATTTAACAACAGCTAAGGTGTCTTGCTTAGCCTTCTTGCTGTTGGAAATTAATCCTCCTACCAAAGAGGCATTAGGGCATGAAGTCTATAAAGCGAAGACTATTACATTCACCATGAAATTGATTATCACGAAGATGCTAATACAAGGGTCACGTGACATCAAGTTGTGTCAGGTGACTTCCATAGGGCCAGTTGCAGAACATATTTTAAAAAAAAGAAAAAAGAAAAAAGAAAAAAGACCGTTGGATTTGATTACTCTCTTATGAATGTCATATTTGCAAAAAATTCACAATGATCCAACAGTCGGTTTTTGAAAAATATCAATATGAAAAACTGTGACTTTTTTATTCTGCAAAATATCACCATTATTTCTTAGTTGATTTTTAAAAAAACCAACAGTTGGATCACTATGATTTTTTTGGTTGGTTGGATCACCGTGTTTTTTTTTTTT
This sequence comes from Hamamelis virginiana, assembly GCA_017140935.1. Lineage (NCBI taxonomy): Eukaryota > Viridiplantae > Streptophyta > Magnoliopsida > Saxifragales > Hamamelidaceae > Hamamelis > Hamamelis virginiana. The sequence continues at coordinate 548,044 of JAESVK010000204.1, read as the reverse complement.
TTAAGACAATCGTAGGAGGAGAATCTAATCCAAAAGTCAGGTTTTGAAAATATGTTCTATAACTAGCCTTACAGAAATGCAGAGTTACCTACTGAAGTCACCTGACACAACTTTGCATCGGGTGCATGGTTGCCATGATTTGTCACTTGGCTTTGTTGCAACTGTGACTTTGATTGGGTTCTCATTGCCATGGATTCGATTCGAAATCCAAATATTTTTTATGTTTAAGGTTTTTTTTTTTTTTTTTCTTTTTCTTTTTGTGTGTGTGTTGAATTGTATAGTTTGTTGACAGCTGGGAGTTTTATTGGAAAAAGTAACTGAACATGCCTGAGAATGTAACTGGATATATAACTCCATATTGTTAACTGAACATGCCTGAGACTGAACAAGGTAAGTATGAACTATATATATATATGGATCAGGACCTACCACAAAGTTGGGTCCATTTTATTGTTTGTGCCAAAACTAAGCATGATTCCATGATTCTATAAAACATTTCTTGCAATGGTAAAATTCTCACATTATCAAGCATAAATATACGGGTTCGAGTCTTGAGGGGAGCCACTTCTACAGTATCAAGCTTTAGGAACATATCCACTTCACTCTTCTCAAGAACTCATTTCTGTGATACCGACACTTTGATAGGACCAACATTAAATAATGTCCTATTTTTAAACAATTTCTTGCTGATGAAAAACATATATTCTGGGCCAATTAAGCTAAACCTTACACATTTTCTGCTTGGGGGTGATCCGGAGACTTTACAAGTCGCTCTGTAATTTCCCCCTCTAATTTAGGAGAGATTGCCACTTTCTTTGCAGGATATAGCATGTAGTGTTGAAAAATGAAAATGAGGTCATAGAAGATACTGACCTGCAAAAGTTCAATCCATCAAGCCAATGCAGTTTTAGTATCTAAGCACTAACTTTTACTTCATCAGCTAAATATGGGGAAAAATTATAAGAGTTGAATATCTATCTTAATGGTTGTATGGTTGTTCGAATGGATCCATTATAATTTATATGGTATTCAAAGCACAAATCCATATTATTGAAGAGGACCAATTTAATTTTAGAATTATTGCCATAATTGATGCTATAGGATCAATTTTTGGAAATTTTGAAATGCCTTTGAATTTAATTTTTACTATCATTTGTGATGATTATTCCAAAGTATCATTTTCTTAAAATTTTTCATTAACAAAGATGGATTCATTCACAAAATTATATACAAAATATAATGAAACAATTTGATTCACATGCAATAGCCAAACAAGCCTTAATCGTTGTGTCCCTCTGTAGGTCTTGACCAAATTTCAAAATAAAATTGAACATTTTGTAAGCAATATTAAGCAGTGTTATTAAAACTGGACCGGAATGGCTGGTTCAACCGGTTGAACCGGGACCCAGGTGGCCGGCCGGCAGGTTCAAACCTCCCAAACCCAGCTAGGTGCAAAACCGGCCAATATTGCTAAAACCGTTCAAACCGCCGATTAAACCGTCCGGTTTCCGGTTTAATTGAATTTGTGATTGAACTGTCCGGTTTTTTGAAAAGGGTAATTTTGATCAAAATGACACAAATGACCCCGATAATTTTTGACTCCCTATTCATTATAGAATGGTAAATTAGTAATTTAAGTATAAAAGTAATAAAAACCCTAACATTTCCCCACATTTCCCCGATTCAGCAAACCCTCCGTCCCTCCCCATTGGCCACCGGTGACTCCACCAAGGCTCAATATGTATGCGTTTACGTGCCGGAGATGATTTTTGGGCATCTGTTGATGAGCAGTAATTACGATGATACGGTGAAGAAGACGACGGGTGGGAGGAATGGGTATGGTGCGAAGCTTACGAATATTTTCTCCACTGAGTTTGTGATCGAGACTGCAGATGGGAAGCGGCAGAAAAAGTATAAGCAGGTATAGAGATTTAGGGTTTTACTGTCCTTTCTTTTTCTTAATAATGCGATTCTTGATCCTTTAATCTTGATTAGGGTTTTTTTTTATTTGATTTGATTTATGAGGTCTTTGTCTAGATGGAGATTTAGGGTCATGTAATTTTCAATGGTGGTTTTTGGCTATTGGCCTTCATTTTTTTGGTTCCTGAATAGGGTCACTTGAGGTTTTTGTCTAAGAGTTAGAGTTTTAACTTGTGGAATGTGATTCTTGATTCTTGTTCTTGATTTTTTTTCTTCCTAATTCTGAATCAAGGTTTCTTTAGTTTTATCTCCATATAGTACAAATATTTTTTGTATTTAAAAAATATATGATGACTCTAAAATGTTTATCTTGATGTGTTCTACATTTATTGAGATATAGGGTTATATTTTTGTAATTGTGATTCTTGAATCAGGTTTTTTTTTTTTTTGCCCACTTAAGTGGGAATCTTTTGGATTTTGTATATAATGTATAAACATTTCTTGGTTTTAGGGCTTACCTGGTGATTTTAAGATGGTGTTTGTATCTGAAAAAGTGCTTGGCTTATCTACATTAGCTCTGATAGAGGTTACAATTTTAGGGTTCTGTTGTGAACTTGTTTCTCTAATTGGCCTGAGACAGATTTTTCTCGTTTAATGAAATAATGGGACCGATTATTCCATATGTTGATATGGTCTTTTTTTAATGTAATTTGAAAATGTCACTACAAGCACAATGTAGAGACATCGATGCATTATTTTTATATTTCATATTTAAATTGATGAATTTCACTGCAATAGAAAAATTATATGCAAATTCATACCTACAATGTCACTGCATCATACGTAAATTTCACTACACTTATAGCGATGATCAGTGCAATGAAGTTTAATTTGTGGAGAGAAAAAAAGGAGAGAAGCAAAGAGATGAAAGAGAAAGAGGTTACTGATCGAGGAGAGAGATTCATGCTAAATATTTTGGAATGAAATAAATGATGTGAAATAGAAATCTAGGATGATTTGGAAGATTTAGCTAATTTTTTAGTCGAAGGACCATTATGTTTAACAAATCCCAAAATGACTTTTGGCATGAAAGAAAAGTCTGGACTTCTAGTAAATTCTCCATATATATAAAAAAGAAAGGGCAAAGAAATATTACATACCAGAGATAGCAATATCTTCCCTATATTTCCGGAGAAGTTTACCCAAGAATCTAGAGGAAAAAAAAAAAAGAGGGTTTAAAGATAAACATAAACTACTACTAATAATAATAATACAATGCACAAAGTATAATTCATATGACAATATCTATTTGGATGTGGAAGAACTGACACACCTTGATCTATAGACTGCACGGTCATTTGCCCAAAATTCATCACCCCTCCCCAGAAATCAAATAAAATGTATCCGATACTAAATCCATTCGTGCTCTTTCGCAAAAAATTCATGTATACCTGTATATAATATCATACATTCTGAATGACTAATCTAACATCTAATTGCTCAATCACAAGATATAACAGAGAACCCACTCCACTCCACTCCCTGGCATCTCACTTTGCAACTCCTTAAGAAAAACAAATAGATATAATTCTGTATCTAAAGGCTTGATTATGATGCATCTACCAGGATAGCTGTAGCCAATAATAAATTGAAAACTGCCAACAATATTCCTTTAAACAATTACATGGAAAAGCTCAAAGTTAAGGAGGGAATTCTGACCTGGGGGGTGTACTTGATCATTGATATACCAACTTGCATTTTGCTGCACATTATTATTGAAATTGTAAATAGTTAGACTTTTTTTTACCAAAAAAAAACAGAGAATAAGTTGATGATGAGAGAGAGAGGGCATCTTACTTAAAGACAGAGATTAGCCAAAGCCAAGAATGGGTAGGCAAAGCTATGAACACACAAACTGCAGCAGATAACCAAACAGCAGAAACAATAGCAATAGCAATCTTGGAGATCTTTTGATCTCCACGCTGAACAAAACCATCAACACAATTATACGTACATTATTTGAAACTCCATTCTATAACAAAACAAAAAAAAAAAGAAGAAAACTAAGTGAAGAAATGTAAATCACTTACTTCATAGATTGCAATTTGAAACAAGATATATGCAGTCAAGAGAACAGAATGTATGGAGAAAGCAACATCATTTGCAGCTACAGGTATCATCTGCAATTCACCACAACACTTAAATGAATTAGCCTCTTCCATCCCTATGAAACAAAGAAAGTAATTATGAAGATCACTTTACCAAAAAAAAATTAAAATAAAAAATAAAATAAAATAAAACCTGTATAAAAAATTATATTGAAAGCTGTGTCAACTTTTAAACAAAATGTTGTGGGCTTCTCGTCTAGTAATCACACTGGCTTTCATGTTGACCATCACAAAAAGTTGCGTGTACTCCTTTCTTAATTCTGTGAGTAATCACTATGGCTTTCCTATTGACTATCATCATACATTCATACCCCATGATTAAATTGAATGAAAATCACGAAATTAAACATATTTCATGATAAAATGAAATTCCAATTTTAAGAAAAAAGGATGAGAGAGAAGAAGAAGAAAGGAACCTGAGCAAACCCATACTTCTCATAGTACTGCCTTTGTACTTCTTTGCTAAAGTAGAGAGTTGCGTTGTATATGAGATACGCCGAGTGCTTCGTGAAATTTAGTAGAGCGAAATTGAAGTTGAACCCCACAACACTACAAACGTTACCCCCCAAAAAACAAGCATAACACTCAAAATTATTTTCTCGGGAAAATCCAGAGTTTATGCTAAAGGACAGAAAAAACGAAGATGAGAAAAGAAAAACCTTTTTCTACGGCAATTCAACAGAACTTGAGGGTAAAAACACACGGTCCAACAAAAGAAACCAATCCATCCCAAACCTTCGTACGTGAATTCGAGTGCAAGAGAGTTCCACGACACCATTCTGCTCTTCTCTCCCACTCTCTCTCTCGAATGGTGATGATGTCTAGAGTTTAAATTTTAAAGTTCTCTCCTCTCTCTCTCTCTCTCTCTCTCTCTCTCTCTCTCTCTCTGTCTCTCTGTCTCTACTGGCTTATCGTTAAGGAAAGACTATCCTAACGATAATTTGACATTAAAATATCCTCTTAATAATAATTTGACATTAAAATATCCCACTCTCTTTCCTAATGTTCTTTTCGCTTGGGACCGGGATTGCTGGAAATATCACTTTACACCTGCCGCCCCTTGTTTGGATTGAGGCTTGGCTAGTCTTATGGTCCCGTGTGGTGGGAACTAGGAAGGAAGAAAAGTAGGCGTGACCCTCCTCACAACCTTACATATGGAACTGAAAATGATATAAATGGCCCCAATGAGACATTTTTCTTTTTCTTTTTCTTTTTTTCTTTTCTTTTCTTTTCTTTTTTTTGTTAAGAAAAAAAAAATCCAAATCCAAATCCAAATCCAACAGCTTTTTACCTCATTTTCACCTTAAAAATTCCTTTGAAGCATACTACAGAGTACAGAATATACAAAGGTGCACCGACGGCTTCCTATATTTTCTGTGTTAGATGTAGGCTTCTTTCTCTCTCTAGAGTAGAAAGTTATACGTTGCTGGATACATAAAAATAACGTGGGGGCAATGGTGGGTTTTCATAAAAAATAAATAAATAAAATCAGGATAATATTGTATTTTCAATGCCTAATCTGACTTTTCCATCCCCTTCCCTCCTGGTGATTCTATTGCCACCATGTAAATTGTTAGTGGCATGCACCAATTAATGATATTTTTATTACTATTGCACCCACCTATAAAATTACTATTAAGGACAAGTTTAGATAAATAAATAAATTTAAATAAAAGAAATAAAACTACTTCTTAAACCCACCATTTTCTTCCCCACGTTCTTATATCTTCCATAAACTCTAATTTCACAAACCCTTATACTCTCATAATCACTACCTAAAAAATATAACCAAAGAAGGTATTTATTGATCAAATGAATTGGTTATATGGGAGGATTCTAACAATGATATTAAAGGTATATTTTTCAAGTATACATGATGTAAAAATTTTTAAGTTTTTTTATCTCATAGCTTTTATTACCTGTAGAATTGAACATCAGACAATGTTCATATAAAGCGAATTGAATATCTCATTGTGTTCAGTCCACCTAACCGAACATATAGCTATGTTCATTAGGGGATATTGAACATTATGGTCGTACTTATCACTATGTTCCGTTCTTTGAATTGAACAAAGATACATGTTCGTCAATAGTTATTGAACATGTTGGACATTTAGAGGAAAAGAAAGAAAAAAAAAAAAAAAGAATTCATGGCATAGAAAAAACTTATGTAACATAAGCTTGATTTACAATGAAATGATGTCACAATGACGGTACCCAACATGCATTTACAATGAAACATAGGGTTAAGAATATTACCTTTACACTTGATTTGATCTCAGAAATACACAAGAGAGTGATGAATATCTAGTATGAGCTGAAAGGCGCATGATCGTGCCAAATAAGGGAGGTTATTCCTTGTTCTGATCAAGATTTAAATTTATAAAGTTCGCGTGCTGTAACCTCAATTCGTTGCAAACTTAGTTGAGCACGAATATCGTCCTTAGGGATTAAAAGCAAATTATGAGAAATCTAGCGGATTCAATTCTAGTTAAAGAAATTATTTTTAATGATTGAGTTGTTGATTAAAGCTAATTAAAGTAAAACAAATCAAATTGGTTGAAAGAGAGAAGTCAATAAAGAGAAAGCCTTGGGTGATTCGAATCTACTTGATTGAGAATTATCATATAAGTAATGAAAGTTTGGGTTTTACATTCGTTTATGATCAGTGATGACCTAGACTACAAGAATAAGCCATCAAAAAGGTTATGCGAATACTTGTGTAGTGTGATTCATTGATTACCCTGCAATCTTGTCTCTTTTATATGTGTTTTACACTCCCATTTTAGCATTGATGTTTAGTATTTATGTTTTTTTAGTTTATATTTGTGTTAATATTGTTTTATGTGTTTATGTATGTTTTTCAGTTTATTTGTACATAATAAAGAGTCTAAAGTTCATCCCTTGAAGTTCGTGCAAGTTTAAATAGTTTTTCAAAGTTAATTTGATGTTTAAATACCTTTGGAATATATTTGGAGGCTTTTGGAGTTGTGCAGTTTTTTGCCGACTAAAACTTCCAACTTCAAACACTTGTACTTCCCTCATCCGAACTCCGATTTTGATGATCTTTATATGCCTAGAAAGCTTGAGAAGTCTAGTTTCTGAATATGTGATGCTCATGGAAAATTCAAAATTTATCCTATCGATAGGATGGTCAACCCTATCGATAAGGTTACAAACCTATTGATAGGATGATGGTGGATCCTATCGATAGGATCCCTCCTCTGGTAGAAATTTCTGCAACCTGTGAAGAAACCTTATCGATAGTGTCACCAAGCCTATCGATAAGGTGGTGTTCGGGCAGTTTCCTATATGGAAAAATTCTCATTTTTTGGCAATTTTTGTAAAAGGAATTTTGGGAGATCTGCTTGTAGGGTTTCCTAAACCTTAAGCATACTTTGGAGACTTAGAAGGTTGGCTAGACCTAGTACACTTGCTTTATCTTGAATTCCACATTCTCTCTTCTCTCACCTTGGATTTTGGATGCATAAGCTTGGAATGGATGCCACAGGCGTATCATCTCCGATCATGAGCAACTAAACTCCGAACTTGGGTACTAGATGAAGCTTTTTATGTAACTTATTATATAGTTTGAATTGGATTGGGTCTTTTACTAAGTTTGTGGTGATTGTACAACTTTTGGGAGATTGTTTTTCATGCAATCTATTTAATTAATGTTATATTCATTCAATGCAATTGTTTTCTGTTATTTCAATTACATTAGTTGTGCAATGGTATTAATTGAACATGCATGTATGACTTTAGTTTATTCATGCCTTACTTGGATAGGTTGTGCATGCCTTGCTTGACAAGTTATGCCTAGTTTGGATGGATTGTACTAAGTTCGCACTTGAATGCTATTTTTGATGGTTTATTCTTGTAGTTTAAGTCAACACTATCATGAACGATTGTAAACCCTAATTCAAGTCAATCACATGATAAATGAACGATTAAGTGGATTCAAAATACCAAAGGCTTTTTATTATTGATTTTTATCTCATCAACCAAGCGTTTTACCAGTTTTACTTTAATTAGTTTAAACAACCAATCAATCCTTAAAGATAATTCCTTTAACTAAAATTGAACTCGCTCGATTTCTCATAATTTAGCATTTAGTCTCTGTGGACGATACCCATGCTTAATCACTTTTTCAATGAATTGAGATTATAGCATGAGTTCTTTATAAATTTAAATCTTGATTGTTTACAAGAAATAACCTCCTTTATTTGGCACAATCATTCATCCAAACAAGATATAACTTGTCATGCAAGACATGTACAAGATATCCAAGTAAGGTATGAACAAACTAAACTAATATAAGCATATTCGATGAAAACTATTGCATGACTAATGTAACTGAAATCACAGAAAACAATTGCATTTCTTAATATATTTAATAGAGAACGGATTGCATGAAAAGCAATCTCCCAATTTGTACAATTGTCACAAACGGAATAAAAATCCTAACCCCATATCAATTATATGACAAACCTAACAATCAAGCTTCATCTACTATCCAAGATCAGAGTTTAGTTGCTCATGATCAGAGATAAAGACGTCCATTCCAAACTTGTACATCCAAAAACTTGAGAGAGAGAAGAGAGAGAGTCTTCAATTCCAAAACATGTCCTCTATCAATGATCACCCCTTTCTAAAGTTACATCACTTTCTATTTATATGCCAATGAGTTAAAGGGTGAAATACTAAACAACCTGTCAAATCTGGTAGAATTCGTGACTTCTATCAATAGACATGGGTATATCGATAGAAGTTTTATTGATAGCGAGTTTTGGTCTATCGATAGAGTCCTAATTTTATTACAAAATAAATTGTACAGAGGTTCTTTTCTATCAATGGAAGTTGTGGGCTATCGATGGGATTCGCTATCGATAGAAAGGGTCTATCAATAGACTTTCTATCGATAGGAATTGTTCTTTTGTAAAAAGCTACACTGCTAGCATCTTCTCACTTCTACACTTTTTCTGCTACTTTTTTCCCTTGAGATGCTCTCCAAATCACTGTCCAAGCAACTGTCCCTTATTGAGTGCCCACAGTCTTATGCGATTTGAGTTGATTTCCTACAAAAGACAAAATTTAACATTACTAACTGAAATTAATGCTTAGCCGTGCGAGAGAAAATGAGAAGGAAGAGTGAGCCGTGACGGAGAGAGAGAGATGCTGGAGTTTGATCGCTGGTTTTCGCATCGGGATCGTCGAAGGTAAGCTCTTTTCCATGTTTAGCTTAGTTTCCTTTCCCCTTTTCTTTTGGTTTTCAAACCCATTCGAGGTATTTGTTTGATTTTTGGAAGAGTGTGGCTATGGATTTGAGAATAGGAAGTGTTCTTGGTGTTTTTGGTGTTGCTTAGGTTCAGATCTATGCCTTTGTTGAGGGTTTTGGGAAGGTTTTGCCTAATGTGTGTCATTTATGGGTTTATAACGGTTTTATGCCTAAAAAATTGTGGATCTTGAGATCGAACCGTTAAATCTTTGTTATTGGACTTGATCAAGTGTTTTTGAAGTCCTTTGGGTGTGGATTTATGGATTATATGTCGAGATTTGTGGATGGATTGGAGTGATTTTGGGTTTTGAGGTTCTGAAGCTCAAACCAGCGTATTTGGGCACTTCTTTATCGATATAAGTGGTGTCTCTATCGATAGAGAAGGCGAGGATGTGATTTAATTTCAAGCATAAGCATTTCTCCATCGATAGAAGTTTCAAACTTCTATCGATAGAGGTATGGCTTCTGTTTTTCTTTTCCTTTTCTTTTTCTCTTGCTTCTTTATGGTTTCTAAAGGGTTACAGGGCCTGTTAGGGTCTTGTTACTTTGGTTTGACACCCTTAGAGGGTGGGGTTTAGTTGGTTGAGCATGAGTTGTTCAGGGCAAGGGTTTGATGTGCATTCCTTTGTTATCCTCTTTCAGATCAAGATAGTCCTGAGGACTATCCTTTTTATTTCCCTCTCTCTCAAACCACTATCATTTCTCTTTCCCCCTCTCTCTCTCTCTATGTAAATAACCATGGTATAGGTCTCAAGACCTAACCCATAAGGTTGTCTGTGTCATCTTCGAGATTGTGGGCCATTGTGCCATGTTTGTTGCCAACCTAGCAATTGCAAAGCTGCCATTCCCATGAAGTATTAGATCATGACAATTGGTCTGTAGAGTCTAATCGAGGTCACTCTGTAAATGGAACTTTTCCACCAATAATAGTGGAGTTATAGCATTGATCAGAGAGTGATTTGAGGTGGTGGAGTGGAGAGAAGCTAGATTGAAGAGTAATCTCATCATAAAGGACGAGTACAATGTCAGAGAATGAAGAGAAGTCAGATTGGTCCGACCATCTTATGAGTTCTTTTGAAATGGTTCCAAGATGCACATCTAGGAGATGGGTTAGATTTTTTATGCCTTGAGGTAGGGTTTCTAACTTATTTCATAGGAAAAGGTTTGGGGTTTGAAGACTTGACATCACTCCCTTCTCTATGATAATTATCATATCCAATTGGTGGCAACTAGGGATCTCTAAATGATCTCTGGAAACCTATAGGAAAGTAATGTTGTTTTCTTGTGTATGCATTACTAATAAGTATAAGTGGTACTAAATGGGTTTGGATTTGTTGTTAATCTGACAGGTGATCAACACCTCAACACTTGTTGATCAACGTTGGATGGCCAACACGTATGCAAGAAAGGAAATCCAATGGCTCACATAAGAAAGATCCATGGATCTGACAAATTATCCAAATCACACCAGATTTGGGCCTTTCTTATGTGAGCCATTGGATCCTCTTTCTTGCATATGTGTCGGCCATCCAACGGTGATCAACAGGCTGTCAGATTAACAGCAAATCTAAACTCGTACCAAATTGGCAATGCTTGGATATAATATCTTGGCTAATTCGCCTAATGTTAACCTCATTAAACTTTAATGTAATTTATCATATGTGACAAGTGGAGGAGTGTAAGATAATTTAATACTTATCTATTAGGTGGCCCACATGATAAATTCATATTTGATAAATTGTAGGATTAATGAAATATATCATTATTTATCTAATTAGTGATTGGTTAATAAAGAAGTGGTTTCCTAGGTTACTAGGTTACTACAACTTTGATGGGTAAACTGGTCCTCTCTTTGCCTGTAAAAGGGATTCAGCTAACTCATCCCAAATGACTCAATCGTAACATATGTTAAAGAGGGTGAAGAGAGAAATCTTTTTCCATTAATATCAAAAGCATATAATCTGAGATCGTGTGAAGTTTATGATTCCGGATATGTAATTTATGTTTATTGAATTCCCCATTATTGTAATTCACGATGTTATGTTCCTTGGGATTAATGCAGTTGTTAATTATGTAGCAGCATAATAGTTTTAAATGCTTGCCCATCTTGCTATTGCAAATACTCCCACCAGAGGCATTAAGACAACAAGAGGTCTATCAGGCATAGACTATAAAATTCACCATGAAATTGATTATCAAAAACAAATAGTTCCAATAGTGTTTTCCGGTAAGGCAGCCTCTTACACAACCTCTTGCAATTAAGTGTTGCGGTTATAAATGCTAATGGTTTTGGCTTTGTGATGTGGATGTTGCTCATGGCATGGTTGCCATGATTTGTCACTTGGCTTTGTTGCAACTGTGGCTTTTACTGGGTTCTCATTGTTGCATATTTTAATATAAAAAAATATTGAATTTATTTTGATAATAAAATTTTAATAAAATGAAATACAATTTGATGGTCAAATTTTTATTTATTTTTTGTGTAACTTGCATAACCTCCCATGGGTATTATGATGACCTTCAATTTGATACTATAATAGAATTTTAATTCCATATAATGAGTTACAAAATTCCTACACCTATAAATAGAGGTCATTCCTACACCTATATATAGAAGGTCTTTCCTAGCTATTTGATACACTCTAATACTCATCCATCATCTCTTCTCTTTCCCTAATTATGAGTCTTTTATGTTTATTCTTGAGTTTATTTTCTATGAATTAATTGGGCAAAGTAAGGTGTTGTGTGGAGCTTCAAACTTCTCATAGTAGTGCAGTCTTTGAGAAGCTAACAATGAATGGCTGGGCAGTTGTATCCTAGAGGTGGCGTGCTAGTGAACTACTGTATCGGATATAATCCGAAGTTGTGCGAACTGTCTTAAAGGGAGCGATCTGGTCCATGCCTCCACCCTACCAATCTTCACTTTTCTAAGTAGTTCACAAAAGTATTTGAGGTAATATCTATCTATTGAGTATATTTTATAGATGCAAGATTTGTGCATGAATTCCAATACTTATTGCCATGGATTCAACTACCAATTTAAATATTTTTTGTTTAAGGTATTTTTGTGTTTGAATTACATAATTTGTTGACAGGGAGTTTTATTGGAGAAAATAATTTGGATATGTGGAGTTATATTGTCGAGTTGTTTGTTTGTAAATGTAAATAAAGTACAATTACATTGTTCATATATCCAAATATACAGTAAGAAGGGTACTCTTGATTTTTTCAAAAGAATTAGTGCATGACATTAGCAAAATAAATAATAATGGAAAAATTACACTTACACCTCCTCTAGTTTCTGACAATTACAGATACACTCTCCTTCTAGCTTTAATAATAACAACGACACCCCCTACTTTAGACAATAACCTACAAAAACACCCCTTCTGTTAAGTGGCCATTTAAAGCCGCCACTACTTTTGATTATGTCATACAATGATTTTTTTTTTTTTTTGAAATACCTAAACTTCCCTTTCTTGCTTACATTCAAGTATGTCTAGTCACCTTCTCCAAGAAACTCATATTCTCTAGCAAATCACTCTAACGGACAAACTCCAATCCAAAAAAAAAAGAAACTTCTAATAAACGAAAAAAATTTAGGCTATGTTTGGCCCCCATCTCTGAAAACAGAAAAAATTGTTTTGTCGAAAAATATCACTCCCGCCATCCCATGTCTCATCACCACTCTAGCTAAACTCGCCTCTTAGTAATCACTTTGTCAAAAAATTTGTTGATTATCCCTACTACATGGGTTGAATTGTGATAATAAATGTAAAATCTTATATCATTCTTTCCTTAATTTTTGATTGTTGTGTGCATGTTATGCCATTTTGACATTAAAAAAAAAAACAAATCCAACTTAGCATTAAATCATCTTGGTACCAATCTAACCAGCACCTTTAGTGTAATGGTTACCTCTCCCACATATGGGTAGTGGTGTCAATTCAGTCGGATCAGGCCGGCCCGGGCCGTTAAGGATTCAGGCTAACAGATTGGATTGTGCTTAGTCCGATAAGCTATCGGATTGGATCGTGCTTAGTCCGGTAAACTGATAGGCCTGTCCAATCCGATCCATTTGACTGGTCCACTGTGTTAATGGGCCGAACTAGGCTAATGGATCAGACTAATGGATCGTGTTAACGGGCTAATGGATCGGGCTAATAGGCTTTTTCAAATTTTTTTTTTCACTTTCTTTTACTTTTTTTTCATTTCAAATTTAAGGTGTCAGAGTGTCTCCCCTGTTTTATCCTTTTGTTTATCAACCAAGTTCTGTGTGATTTGCAAATGGAAAGGAAAACACTTTTCAAAAACAAAAACAACTAGATTGTTTTTCTTACTCCGGCAAAAGCAAGTGTTGCTTTGATCTCTAAAGCTTTACTCACTGATGGGTCTTTCATGTTGGTGCTGAAATCGGATCACGCTCTTCCTTCTTTACTTGAAAAATAAAAGTTGCTTTCTTTTGCTTCCGAAACTTGAGGTGTTCTATTTTACCCTCTTCCTTTTATTGAGAGAAAAAAAAAATGCTCTTCAATTGCCTTTCAAAAACTTGTACCACTTCATTTTATTTTCCCTTGAAAATTTCTTGGTTCTTCATACAACTCTTGCCTTTTTTGTATCTGAAACTCTACAATCGCTCTCTTTCTAAAACACAACTCTTTCTCTCTCTAGATGAAGTTGGAATCCATGGGTGGGGAAGGATCAGAAGAGCACCAACAACATTTTTGAGATGTACAGTGAGAGACTGAACGTTGGGCAATGTGCCAGTAGTTTTTCAAATTTAAGGTCTCAAATCAGTGTAACCGGGCCAAACGGATCGGCCTAATGGGCGGACTGGGCTACGGATCAGATTGGGCCGCTTATCGAACTTGGATCGAGCCAGCCTATTGGACAAAAAATCTTAGCCCAATCCGTCCATTTACTATGGATCAGATCAACCCAATCCATTAGTTATCGGATTGGATCGGGCCTGATCCTTTAGCTTATCGGACCAGTCAACGAGCCAAATGGGTGGCCTGTCCATTTTGACACCACTACCTATGGGTGAGAGGTACGGGGTTTGACTCTCAGCTGGGAGTTTGATGTGTGTGAGTTCTTATAAATGATGTTCTTAAACAACTTTGGAAAATAATTATAAATTAAGAATTAAAATCAAATGAACAAAAAATAATGGCATTTTACATCAATAATCCTAAGTTTTCGATATATTATATGAACGAACTCAATCCAAAGATAATTGAGTGAATATTTTTTTGGAACCAAAATACCCTTTGTAGACAAAATAATAACCATTTTACCAAGTAAATGGCAGTGTTATTAAACCCAAACCGAACCGGCTGGTTGAACCTGGAACCGGTTGCCTCACCGGTTGGGTTAACCCCCTAAAACCCAGCCAAACAGAAAACCAACCTATTTAATGAAAACCGTTCAACCCAGCGATTCAACCGGTGATTTTTCGATTCTGTGAGTGGGTAAGCTAAACCGGGCGGTTTTTTATAAAAGTAAAATTGGGTCGAAAAGACACAAATACCCCCAAAAATTTTACAAACTCTTAAAGCCTAGAAGGCTAAAAGAGTAAAACTACCTACTACCCTAATAACCCAGGTCCCCAATCTCCCCCATTCGACATTCATCTCCTCTCTCATTGTCTCATCCTCTCTCACCGACCAACGCTGTGTCGCTGCTATGACGCACCAATCACCGCTGTACCAGTGCACCACCGGCTTTACGGCCACGACATGCCGACATCTTCACAACCCTCACTCCATTCCACAATGGCATGCCAGCATCCCACACAGTCTTCACTCCAGTTAAACACGACACGCCGGTGTTTGTTGACTGCTTTTCTCCACTCATCCTTTGTAAGTAGCAACTCTCAACTTAACAGTTAACAAGTTGAAATTTTAATTTTTAATTAGTAATTCGTCCTTTATGTCATTGTGTTTGCTGGATTCTTGCTAAACTTTGAACTTGGATGTATTTTATTTTTCAATTTTTAAATTTTTTTTGTGGGCATATGAATTGTATACTACTATACTCTTGGCTGAATTGTATAAATTATGTATGAAACTATGAATATTGTACTCTAGTTTGTCATCTTTGTCATTGTGTTTGCTGCATTCTTGCTAAACTTTGAACTTTTGTAGGATTTATTTCTATATTTTTTAGTTTTTAATAAATAAGAAATAATTATTAATTATTAGTTAATATATTTATGATGACGTCACAGTTCAACCCAGTTGATCCGACGGTTGACTCTTAACTTGGTAACTTTTCTGGTTCGATGAACGGTCTGGGTTTTTAAAACACTGGTAAACGGACAAAAGTCAAAAAAATATCCAAAAGTTTTGTTAACAATCCCCAATTTTGTACAGAATCCCCAATACCCAGAAATAATTTCCAATTTAACAAAGGACCCCAATTTCAAAATTAATACAGAATTCCTAATTTTACTAAGAATTCTCAATCCCCAATTCCAAACCCATCATTATTGGGGGATATGAAATGACGGGCATTAAATATTGATTTGACGTATTGGGGATTAGGAATTATGCGTAAACTTGGGGATTCTGTGTAAAATTGGGAATTTTGTGTAAAATTTGGGATTATGTGCAAAATTAAAAGTCAAACTCAAATTTTGACCATTTGAAGGGTATTTTGGTCCATAAAAACAATAATAGGTTCATCTTCGTAATTATCTTTGGATCGGATTCATTCACATAATATTTAAAAAACTTATGATTATTTACGTAAAATGCCCAAAATATAATGCCCTGAATTCTAACCATGATATTACAATAATCAAAATTAAATTAATAGTTTTAAAATAAATAAAAAATCCTTTTAAATTTAATTTTTTTTTTTTAATCACTGCCACCATTAATACTAGTGGTGGCCAAACGGTCACTTGGCCCACGGGCTGACCGTGACCGGCCCGTAGAGAAAACGGTCACGGACATGTCCGGCCCGTTAAGGTGACCGACCCGTTAAGGCCCGTCCGTTAGTAGTGGACGGATTGGGCCAGCATTTCATGTCCGTTAGGCCCGATCCGGCCCGTGACCGTTAAGAAGCCCGGTCCGGCTCGATCCGTTGCCCGTTTGGCCCGTGTCCGTTTGACCGTTTGGCCCGTGACCATTTGCCCAATAGGCTGCCCATTTGACCGGCCCGTTAGGCTCGTGTCCGTTTGATACGTTTGGCCCGTGTTCATTTAGCTTGATTCATTTTCATAAACATAAAATTATATGTTTGTGAAGGGGTTTGAACCTAAAACCTTTAAGTCTTAGAAGAGAAGCCCTAACCACTAAGCTATATATTAGCTTGTGTTTAATAGTTGTGATATATAATATTTAACCTTATTTCATATTCTTTTATAATCTATAATACTACTTATAAAAGTGTAAATGATGGAAAAACTTTTGATTCACTAAAATACCCTTATAATAAATGGTAATGACATTTATGCCCTCTTATAAAATCAAATATAAGAGCCCATCACTACAAATTATTAAATTTATACTTATCCCAAAAACCAACCAATTAAAATTATGTTTAAATTTAAAAACAATGCACCACGTGCAACTCAAATTTTAAATTTGTATCAATTAAAAATATAATACATT
This sequence comes from Hamamelis virginiana, assembly GCA_017140935.1. Classification (NCBI taxonomy): domain Eukaryota; kingdom Viridiplantae; phylum Streptophyta; class Magnoliopsida; order Saxifragales; family Hamamelidaceae; genus Hamamelis; species Hamamelis virginiana. Next base: position 531,059 of record JAESVK010000204.1, on the reverse strand, counting down.
CTATAATTAAAAATGGTTAATTATATATATTAAATTTATATTCAAATGTGCAAATTAATTAAATTTGTATCAAATTTTAATTAAATTTATATATATTTATGTTAAATTTAATTAAATTTAGTTTATTAAATTGGTGTAATTATAATTTAATTTGAAATTTAAATTTAAACATAATCTAATTATATTTTTGAAATTATAATTTGATATTAATAATTTTAAATTTAAAATTATATAGGTTTGAAAAATATATAAAATCAAATAGTATAAGTTTTTAGGAGCATTTTCATAATGTAGTATACTTTAGTTGTGCATTTTTTAAATTATATTATATTTTCTATATCTATACATATATATATGTGTGTGTGTGTGTATAGTTTGAATATTAAAAAAAATTTTGATTGGCAACAATATTCTATATATAATTATAAAAGTAAATAAATAGGTATGGTTCCAGACAATTTCACCAATCAAAAATTATAATAGTAGGACATTTCTAATTGCTTGAAGATTACTTATAAATAGTATGGAGTAATTCTTTTTGAATAAAAATTAATCACAACAAAATTATTATAAATTAAATTGAAATTATTTTGTAAGTATGGTCTCATAAAACTTTATCAATTGTTTTAATTCAATTATTTTTTATATTATAAATACTAACACATTTATAGATCGAACTCAATTACTCGAGAAATTAAATATTATATGATTCACACTTTATTTATTATTTTCAAGAAAAAACAAACATAATTTGACCAATTGTTCTACTATAGTTTTTATTTATAAATACCGATTCATCACTGTATCATATTTAATTTCTCAAATAATTAAATATTGTGACATTTTAAAAAACGACCGTTGGATGAGATGTTCCGCCTATGTAAGACATGTATGAAAAAAATCATGTTGATTCAACGATCATTTTTTACTAACTGCCACATTCTTGAAAAAACTATGATATTAAATTTGCATAGTTTAAACAATTTAAATGTTTTCATCAAAAACCAACCGTCGGATCTATGTGATTTTTTGCATGCACAATGTGTCTATATGGAACATCTTATCCAACGGTCGGTTTCATAAAATAGTACCCCCATGTTAACATTTGTACAATATGAATAAGAATCATATGATACACAAGTTTAAACAATTTAAAAATTTTCTCAAAAACCAACCGTCGGATCTATGTGATTTTTTCTATGCACAATGTGTATATATGAAACATCTTATCCAACGATCAGTTTTACAAAATAGCATCCCTATGTTACAATTTTTACAACATGAATAAGAACAATATGATACATAGCTTAGATGAAAACAAACATAAATAGTTTTTGTTATAATGGATAAGGTCAACTGACCGTTGGATCACTCTGATTTTTTGCGAGCATGGAATTCTTAAGAAGCTAGTTAATGTGAACACTGTTTATGGGCGAGAATACATTCAATCTTTTTTTGGACCACTCTAATTTATTTTTGCATTGTAATTTGAAAATAAGAAATATAAAGTAATTTATTTTGAATTTTATAGTAATTGATTATTTGAAAAATCAAGTTTTATCTATAATTTGAGTTAGAATTTGAAAAAAAAAAAAAATTAATTAATAATTTTTTTCACTTTATTTAGTTGAATTTCATATGAACAAAATTTTATTTTAGAGTACCTTTATTTGAAACTGATAAAAGACAAATCTAACTGTTTGTTTCTCTCTTTATTCGATAAAATTTATTGTTATTTTTTTTAATATTTCAAACACTAAAAAAATATCAAACTTTGTTGATGCCTTATTGAATTAGGAAATTAATTGAAAATATGACTTAAAAAAGGAATTACAGATAAACTTCATGTAATTAATATTGCAAGAGGGTAAAATGGTCATTAACATTTAATGCGAGGGTATTTTAGTCGATCAAAAGTTTCTTCAACATTAGGCTTTTTATAAGTAGTATTGATTTATAAGAGAATATAAAATAAGGTTAAATATTATATATCACATTTATTAAACACAAGCAAATTCATAGCTTAGCGGTAAGGACTTTTCATTTAGGACCTAAAGGTCTTAGGTTCAAACCCCTCCAGCCTCCATTAAAATTTTATGAAAATTTAACTTAACGGATCGGGCCAGCCCGTTTGGCCCATTTGATCTGTTAGGTTTGTCCGTTTGACTGACCAATGGACAAAGCCCGTTGGCCCGCTAAGTCCGGCCCGTTTGGCCCGTTGGCCCGGCCCATCCGTTAGCTTAATGGACAGGTCAATTGGGCCGGATTGGGCAACCTCCTTGAAAGTTTTGACCGGCCCGATCCGGCCCGTTATCTTAACGGTCACCAGCCCGCTTGGCCCGTTAGCCCGCTAGGCTCGCTTCCTTAACGGGCCGGGCCGGCCCGATCTGCCCGTTTGGCCACCGCTAATTAATACCATCTAACCTCTCCCTCTAACGCTTGAAATGGATAAGAACTTCATTCTTTAAAAAAACCAAAAGAGTATTACAAAATAGAAAAACTTTAGTGGAAGTCCCAAGTACATCAAAACGATTATTTTTAATGAATTTGATACATTCAACTGGGCCACCAGTTAATTGGTTCTAATAATTTTTATTCTTTTTATTTTTTTTATATTGACATGAAATGTTTCATTAACTACTTGATTGAAATTGACATAGCCTCGCCACAATTGTGTGATAGTATTTTGGAATGGGTGCATCCATGCATGTTTGTGGCATAGCCTATAAAAAAAGGCAACAAATAAATAAATAAAATTCAAGGGTGGCAGTTGTCCCCCCTTAAGTGGGTTTTATTTTTTCTACTAAATTTAAAATAAATAAAAAATAAAACAAATAACTTTTTTTAGAAAATTATACTTACACCCCCTCTAGTCTATGATAATTATAGAAACACCCTCTATATTGAAATGCAGTATTTTTTATTGGAAGGGTATAGTAGTCATTTCAAACACCATTTTAACGCCATTTTAGTTCCGTCGGTGATAGGGGGTGTCTTTGTAATAATTAAAACTAGAGGAGGTGTCTCTATAATTGTCAGAAACTAGAGAGAGTGTAAGTGTAATTTTTTCAATAATAATCATGGTCCGCCGTTTGATGGAAGAGGTCCTACAATAACTTATTTTCAAAGTAAAGAATATCGCTGTCATTTTTTTAAATAGAGGGGATCAACCTATAATTGTTAGATATAATTTCCGGTATGTAATTTTCATTTTAAAAATAAAAAATTAAGGATAAATTACATCCAGACCCTTGTGTTTGCCAAAAACATTGTCATTTCTTAAATTTTTTTGAAATTACTTTGCACCCTCTAAAGCACCAAAAAGGCAAAATATCCTACACTTACACTTTCGCTAGTTTATAAAGTTTGAATTAATTTTTGATGTGGTAATTTATTCTTATATTTTTGCTAGGTTTACTCTCACAAAGGTAAAATGCTTCTCTTTTTACTTTTTCCTTGCATGACTGGTTTCCTTTGGGTCCACTCAACACTTGCGACAAAGGCATAAAGCAAAGGTGTACTCAGAAACTGAACCAGAGACTCCACCACATGGGTTATACCATGACTGAACAAGGTAAGTATGAACCATTTATGGACCAGGTCCTACCACCAAGTTGGGTCCATTTTATTGTTTGTGCAAAAACTAATCATGATTCCATAATTCGGAATTGTTTATATTACTTCACAGTAATTACAGTTGCTTCATATATCAACACCATAAAGGTTGACTGATTTTTACAAGATATAAAACATTTCTTGCAATGGTAAAAGTCTAAAAGTCTCGCATCATCAAGCATATAACTACACGGGTTCGAGTCTTGAGGGCAGCCACTATTGCTCGAACAAGGATCGAGACCATGTCTAGTTTACTCTTCTGAAGATCCGACTTCTGTGATACCGACACTTTGACGGAATCAACATTAGATAATATCCTATTTTTAAACAATTTTCTTGCTCATAAAAGTACATATACTCTGGGCCAAGCTAAACCTTACACATTTTCTGCTTGGGGGTGATCGGGAGACTTAACGAGTGGCTCTACAATTTCCCCCTCTAATTTAGGAGAGATTGCCACTTTCTTAGCAGGATATAGCACAGTGTTGAAAAATGAAAATGAGGCCATAGAAGATACAGACCTGCAAAAGTTCAATCCATCAAGCCAATTAATGCAGTTTAAGTATCTAAGCACTAACTTTTACTATCATTTGTGATGATTATTATCATTTTCTTAAAATTTTCAATTAACAAAGATGGATTCATTCACGAAATTATATACAAAACAAAATGAAACAATTTGATTCACATACAATAGCCAAACAAGCACTAATTGTTGTGTCCATGTTTAGGTCTTGACCAGATTTCAAAATAAAAAAGAACAGTTTGCATGCAATATTAAGTTTTGGTGATAGCATGATAAAGATTGTTTTTTTTTTTTTTTTTTTGCCCAATGATAGAAACCTACCCTTATTCCAAATTTGCCTAGTCGACTAACCGAGCCTGGGAACAAAATTGTTTTGATTTTGAATTGTCTAGTCAACTAACACGTACTATTTGCCTAGTTGACTAATCGACCTGCAAAACATAAAACGGCTCTTTCTATTTTGGGGTTTTTGAACAGTAAATGCATCATGCTCTTCTCTTCTCCTCCAATGGGATTCAAGCACCATTCAAACGACTATATCAGACCTTGAGGGCTATATAAAGAGGTTTGTTCCTCATTCATTGCTTACACAACAACTCTAGTCAATATCATTTATTGTGAAAGCATTCATCATTCAAGTTTCTCTCTACCAAACTCTTGAGCTATACTAGTTATTCATTTGAGAAGCTATTAGTTGTGCAATACTTGTGTATATCAGCTTACTGGAAGCATTTATTGTGTACACCTACTCTTGTATTCTTGTATTTGTTCAAGTGCTCTTTGTGAGACTTGAAAGGGTGTTCTTTGGGAGCACATTTTGGGGGTTCTTTGTGAGCCATTTGATAAGTTCTTTGTGAGCTTGAGGTGAGGGTCTTCCACCTGGAATAAAGAAGATCGTGTAAAGGTTTCTCCACCTTGAAGAAGCTAATCCTTAGTGGATTGTTGGGAATCCTTGGGGTGAGACGCAAGGCGAAGAGTAGGCGGAGTCCGAACCTCGTTAAATCGTTGTGTTTGATTTCTCTTTCCTTCTCTCTTTCAATTACTTGCATTCATATTATTGCTTCTACTATTAGTAATTGAACCATAATTTTATTTGGTAATTATTTACAAAAGTTTGTCATAAACCCTATTCACCCCCCTCTAGGGTTATATATTTGGGACAACAATTGGTATCAGAGCTAGTGCTCAATATTTGATTGTTATCTTGAGTAAAAGATCATGGCAAACTTGAGGGAATCGAGCTTTCTACAAGGCCATTCCGTTGACCGACCTCCTTTTTTCAATGGTGAAAACTATAAGAGTTGGAAAAATAGAACACAAATATGGATTGAATCATATGACATGGGTGGTTGGAGAGTTATCCTGAAGGGAAACAAGGTCATCTACAAGACCGGAGAAAATGGAACTCAAGTACCCAAGACTTGGAGGAATTGACCGAAAATGAGATGAAACAAATTCAAGTCAATTCAAAAGCAAAGAATGTGCTCTATTGTGCCATGAATGACGCCGAATACAACCGAATTTCTGGATGTGACACCGCTCAAGAGATGTGGAAGAAATTAGAGGTAACATATGAAGGCACAAAACAGGTAAAACGTTCTAAACTCATCATGGTTATGAGAGATTATGAATTGTTTAAAATGAAGAAAATGAGAGTGTTAGTTCTATGTTTACTCGTTTTACTCACATTATTAATGAAATGAAAGCTTTTGGTAGAACTATCACAAATTGGGATGTCATCTCAAATTGTAGTTCTTCCTAAGTCATGGGAATCAAAAGTAACCGCTATTCAAGAATCCAAAGATTTGGATACACTTGACATAGACGATCTCTTTGGCTCTCTATTGACTCATGAGACTACCTTGAAGAGACAAGAGGATGACAAACCAAAGAAGAATCTTGCTCTCAAAAATCCATCTCTCATGATGATAGTGATGATTAATTCAATAAGAATGATGATCAAGACATGGCACTCATCACATGAAAATTCCAAAAATTCTTGAGAAGAATAAGAGCTCTTGGGAAGCCCAATCAAGGAGAAAGTTCTAGCTTCAATGAAAATTGCTATCATTACAAGAAGCCCGGACATAGAATTGCTCAATGCCCCGCCAAAAAGGAAGAAGAAATAAAGAACTATAGAAGAAATGATAGAAGAGGAAAAGCAATGAATGCCACTTGGGATAAAGTCATTGATGCAATTGAAAGTGATGAGGAGAACCATGAAGAAACGGCGAATTTTTGTCTTATGGCAAATGAAGATGATGAGGTATGCATGAACTCAATCTAAAACAAAGAGAAATGGTACTTGGATAGTGGATGTTCAAGGCACATGACCGGTGACAAAGAAAAGTTCATTACTCTCAACTACATTAATGGTGGCTATGTGACATTTGGAGATGATGTCAAGGATAAAATCATAGGTAAAGGTAAAATTGGCAATTCTTCTATCACTATTGATAATGTCTTGCTTGTTAGTGGTTTAAAACATAACTTGCTTAGCATTAGTCAATTATGTGATAATGGATATTGTATTAATTTTACCTCATCTTCTTGTAATGTAATTGATGAAAACCAAAATCATATTTTTATTGCAAATCGTTTCAAAAATGTATACACAATTGACTTTGATGAATTAGCACTTCAAGATGTAACATGTTTTGTCGCTTTGCAAGAATCTAGTTGGTTATGGCATAGAAGGACTTCAAGATGTAACATGTTTTGACGCTTTGTAAGAATCTAGTTGGTTATGGCATAGAAGGCTTGGACATGCTAGCATGGACTTATTACATAATATTTCTAAAAAGGATTTGGTTAGTGATTTGCCCAAAGCAAATTTTATAAAAGACAAAGTTTGTGATGCTTGCCAACTAGGAAAACAAACTACAACAAGTTTCAAAACCAAAGGTTTCATCTCTACATCTAAATCTTTGGAATTGCTACATCTTGATTTGTTTAGCCCGAATGATGTAGAAAGTCTTGGTGGTAAACTCTATGCCTTTGTCATAGTTGATAACTTTTCAAGATACACATGGGTTTTATTTCTTGCTCATAAAAGTGAAGCTAGTGACTTATTTATAAAACTTTGTAAAAAGCTTGAAAATATTCAAGGTCACTCAATTACTCATGTGAGAAGTGATAGAGGTAGAGAATTTAAAAACCAAGACATCGAAAATTTTTGTGACGAAAAAGGTTACTCACATAACTTTTCGACTCCCAAAACTCCTCAACAAAATGGAGTAGTTGAAAGGAAGAATCGTTCTTTAAAAGAGATGGTTAGAACAATGTTAAATGAACACAATCTTCTTAAGTCATTTTGGACGGAAGCGATTAATACCACATGTTATGTGGGAAATAGAGTAGTTATAAGACCTCATTTGTCCAAAACTCCATATGAGCTTTGGAAGAGTCGAAAACAAAACATTGGATATTTCAAAATTTTTGGTTGTAAATGCTTCATTTTAAATAATAGATAACATTTATCTAAATTTGATGCTAAATCCGATGAATGTGTGTTTATTGGTTACTTTATGAATAGTAAAGCATATAGAGTTTATAATAAACGCTCTCAAACGGTTCAAGAATCTATTCATGTTGTTTTTTATGAAGCTAACCCCTTTACTTCTAAGCAAATTGTGCATGAAGATGATACACCTAGGATTGTTCCTCCATCCAATGAAGGAACCAATGATCCAACCTCAAATGAAGTTCCAAAAGATACACCAAAAGAGTCCTTACCAAAAGAAGATGAAGCTCAACAAGAAGAATCTCATGAACTTCCTAGAACTTGGAAATTTGTAAAGAATCATCCCATTGAACAAATTATAGGTAATTTTGGACCAGCCTCGTGGCGGGGGCTTAAATGGTGTCCACATCATCACCGGATGATGTGATTAAGGGGGGTTTAGAAAAACAACAAAACAAAGAAGTCGCCACCTTATTTTTAAGGAATAAGGAAACCATAAAAATATTTTATTTTCAAAAAAACAAACTCCATTTTCAATGAAAATACAGTTTACAAACCAGAGTTGGATCCGGGGGCTAGGTTACGACGTGGGAAGATTCCAAGCTTTCACTTGTAGGCACCCACCTCGCCCTAATTAAAGGACTTCTAATTTATTTGGGCTATTTAAATTTCTCAATGCAAACAATCCTAAATAATCTAATCAACCAAAAAGAATAGTGATATAAATGCATTATCTATATTAGTTATATTAATAATAATAAAATATATATACAAACAAACCCTAAGAACCTAGGACACCCTACGGGCATCCTAGGGAGGACTTGAGCCCTATTAGCGCCTACGTAACTTACTAGTATCACCTAGCAAGTATCAAAGTCCACGTAGTTCGACTACCCTAGAACTCTCCTATTGTAATCGATCACATCATCAAAGGTATTTCAACCTAATTCAAGACTCTAACTTCGAGAGTTTTTATTCTTTCAAAATCATTTACTTGAAATCATTTCAAATTAAAAGACATTCATAAAATCCAAATATTCCAAATAATTCTTATCTTTAGAATTCAATTCCAATTAAAAAAAATTTTCAAAGATTTTTAAGAAAACAAATCATATGGGTAGGAATCTCATTCCTAGATAAAAATCTTTAAAACATTTCAAATCTTTTTGAAAATCATTTATTAATCAAATCCCTCGTAAAATCGTGTTTATTTCATAAACATTGCATCAAAAATCTTTTTAGGAAATCTCTCGAAGATTGACTCTTAAATCGATTAAAATACTCAAATCTGAGTATGACTTTTACAACAAAGGACAGTCCTAAGGAAGATAAAGTGACCTTCCTAAACCTAGGGTCTCTAACTAGCCCTAAAGTTTATCTAAAAAAACCTAACATACTAATGCAAATGCATGCTGTAATTAATTTAACTAAATTAATCAAACATTCACAAAATCAATTCTAATCATGCATGAAAATGTTCCTAAATGCATACTAATCAAACTATGTGATCCTAAACATATTTCTAAGTTAGATTTAGTCCTAAAATAATTTTTAGAAGCAATTTAAGGACATAAACAAACCCGGACAGATTTGAATATTAACCTTAAACCACCCTAAAAACCATGAAAATAAGAATAAAAAAAATGTGAAGATGACGTAGCATGCTTTCTACATGAATATACTATGAAACTACTAATAAAATCATGCAAAATATGGCTTAAAAATGTTAATTAAACCATTTTAAAACATGTGTTCAAATCTGGACAGATTTGAATACATACTTTAAATAGCTTAAAAATCATCTTTAATCCATAACAATATCAAATAAACACCCAAGCATACAATCTAACATGCTTGACTAATTTACCATGCAAAAACATATCAAAAACTACACAAAACTATGCTTAAATAATTAATTTAAATACAAGGGGAGGATCTTACCTTCGCACGCTCCCTCGTACACAATTTTTATGTTCAAACAATCAAATCGATATCAAGTGTTCAAATAATCATAAAAAAACATAAAAAAAATGACTCACGACTCATCACATGTCAAGAATACATATTAACACATTCATATCATCATTAATTCCATTAATCAAACATTAAGAGATTCAAATAACAATATGAATATATTAACATTTACCCTAATTAAGCATGCTCGCATACATGAAATAATAACAAAGGACTCATCCTAAACATAAAATCATAACAAAAACTAACCCTAGCATGCTTACACACATAAAATCACAAGAAACTAACCCTAACATGCATACTCACATAAAATAATGATAAAACTACTTCTAATCATGCATACGTACATAAAATAACAAGAAAACTAACCCTAACATGCATACTCACATAGAATAATGATAAAACTACTTCTAATC
>JAESVK010000204.1:470569-521055 GCA_017140935.1 Hamamelis virginiana | reverse complement strand
CTAACATGCATACTCACATAGAATAATGATAAAACTACTTCTAATCATACATACGTACAGAAAATAACAAGAAAAATAACCCTAACATACATACTTACATAGAATCATAAATAAAACTAATGAACCCTAGGCATGCATACTAACATAAAATAACAACAAAGATAAACCTAATCATGCATACTCATACAAAATCAAAACAAAGCTAACCCTAATCATGCATACTAACATAGAATAATGATAAAAGAGAGAAACCTATTCAAACATGCATAAAGAAAACTCCTACAAAGTAAACTCATACAGAAAGTTCGTATGGAAGATTCACCTATCCTCTTTCTTCTTTGCAAACCTCCTTCAAGTTCCAAGTCTCGAGGCCTTCTCCTTCCTTCCCCACCTTAATTCTCCCCTTCAATGATGTAAGAATGAAGAATGAAAAATCTGTAGCCTCCTCTCCAAAACCCTAGAATTCTCTCCTCTTTCCCCTCTAACTCCATAATGCAATATATATAGAGCTAGGGTTCAAGACCTTGAATGGTTAGGATTAATCCATCTAAAAAACAATCCTAGAGCTTAGAATGAGTCTCCCTAGGGTTTGAAAGCTGAAACCCTTCGAATTCATGCCAAAAAAATCAAATCAAATCGACCAAAATAGGTGCAAATTTCCAAAATGGCAAAATTGGCTCGACCATGCTGGTAACCGTCCAAGGGCTGGACGGTTGGTCGTCCTAGCTAGGACGGTCACCATGCTGACTTCCCATTTTTGTTCCCCAAATTCTAGGGTTTGCATATTTTGGCCATATTTTGGTCAAATCTGGTCCAAATTCGATGGTTCAGGGCTCAAAACGACCGTGTTTTGATCCTCCACATTTTTAGAATGTTTTTGGGTTAAAAATACTTGACCATGGTCAAGGGTTTTAGAAAAAAGCTAGTCAATTGACCCGGTTGTGCCAAAATTGGTCATATGACCATTCTTTGTTTTGTAAAATTGATCAATTAGACTTGCACCACTTCTAAAAACATGGTTTTAATGTGAAATTAGTATTTGAAAACATGTTTTGAAAATCTTTCATTTTGGTGAAAATGACCAATTCACGGTCGATTTGGACAAAACCCTAATTCAGCTCATTCTTACTCGTGGGATCGATTTTGGGCGAATCTATCACAACCAATCAAAGGTTCAATTGGCACTCCAAATACACTCCCCACATCCATATAAACCTCATGAAACAATCCGTTTCGAATTCGGAGGTCATTCGGAAATTATACGTGAAAAAGGACGAAAATGCCATTCAATTCGCAAAAACCCTAATTACCTATCGAGCTCTCATCAGAATGCCATGAAAATTTACAGGGATGTTCTAAAACACCTCAAAAGTCAAATGCAATACAAATGGGTTGATTCCAATCCAAATGTACACATGAAATAATGAATTGTCTTTTTCCTCAGAAAAGGGCAATTTGGGCAGTTTGGTCTTTACAAGGCCAATTCCTCACCAAATGATCAGCTATTCTAGTTAATAATTTGCATGAACATATGGTAGAAACAATTAGTAAAATGGGGTGTCCACAGAAGCCCCTCGTTGGTGTTTCATGGCTTCGCCATGTAATACCAACGAAACAAAATGGCATCCCATTTTTGCCACATCAAAAGAGGGATAATCCAACCAGCTTCTGACAAACATTGGAATTTATTTCCTAAATAAACTCGGAATGAAAATAATTCTTGGAAGTCACACTTCCAATTATCTTATCCCTGGAGTCAACAACTCTCCTTGGAAAACTCATTTTCCAATTATCTCAAAATCAATCACACTAACAAACCACAAAACAAACATTTATGTGATATCTCACTCACATAAGCATACACAAATCATCATTTTATGTGATACTTCTCTCACATAAATACATACAAGTTATCATTTTATGTGATACTTCTCTCACATAAACACATACAAATTATCATCTTATGTGATACTTCTCTCACATAAACACATACAAATTATCATCTTATGTGATACTTCTCTCACATAAAATAGTCCAGACTCATTATTCCTATGGTACATCTCCCATAAGAATTATTATTTATATAGTACTTCTCCTATATAAACATTTTCAAACCATTATTTTATGTTTCACATAAAACAATTCAAACTCATTGTTCATATGATACATCTCCCATATGAACATATCATCAATTATATGGTACATCTCCCATATAAACCACTATTTTTTGTTTCACATAAAACAATTTCAAACAATTCAAAATGTTATTTCATGCTTCACATAAAATAACTCAAATTCATTGTTCACATGGTACATCTCCCATGTGAATATATCATCAATTATATGGTACATCTCCCATATAAAGCATTATTTTATGTCTCACATAAAATAATCTCACCCCATTATTTTATGTTTCACATAAAATAATCACAAATCATTCAAAATGTTATTTCATGCTTCACATAAAATAACTCAAATTCATCGTTCATATGGTACATCTCTCATGTGAACATATCATCAATTATATGGTACTTCTCCCATATACAATGTTTTCAAAATCTTCATTTCAAAATCATCATTCAAAATCATCATCCAAAATCATCATCCAAAATCATTTAGTGGTAATATTTATGCAAACATGAACTAATTTTGGAGAAAATCGATCGAAAAAAGCAAAATTTGAGAAAATCAAATTGGGGCACACTGGTGGTCGTCCTAGCCTGGACGGCTAGCCGTCCTGGGCTGGACGGTTGGCCGTCCTATCTAGGACGGTCACCATGTGTGACCCGAATTTTATTGTTCTTTTTAAGCCTCTCATGCCCATGTGCACTCTTGTGTTCATTCTAAGCAATTCTAAACTCATTTTGCTCCAAAACTCTCTCACTCTTGATCCTCAATCCATACATACTTAACCAAATCTTTGGTTTGCACTCTTGCCAACACAAAATCATCTTCATCTTCTCAAGTTCTTCAACTTGTTTTCATTTGGTGTGAACCTCTCCACTTCTCCCATACTCAACTCTTCAAAAATGGATAGAAATCAATTTCCTCCACCTTACTTGAAGTATCCATTCTTGGAAGTCAAGGCTAGATACAAGGCACCCTCATATGGAGACTCTCATCTACCATCTCTACTCTTGGAGCCTAGAACACATCTTTCGTATATTCACTCCAAAGACAATGTAAGTTAAATTTCCTCAATAACTCTTGATTCATATGCAATTGATTGAATTAAAATGCTTGTTTGCATGTTGTTATTGTTGATTTTCATATCATTGTAACCTTTGGGAAAAGCATGGGAGCCCAATTTCATAGCTTCACAAGCTTGTCAATGGTGCATACAAAGTGTTTGATGAAATGCCTCAATGAAGTAAACTTTGATTTTTCAAATCAAACATATCCTAATCATGCTTCAATGATTTTTGTAGGATTTTAGAAAGTATTTGCCATGATCAATCTTCTTTGAAAATATCATTTTGAAAATATGCATATCACATGTTTGATAAAATGCCTAAATGGCACCATCATCCATTTTCTTCTTTACAAGTCATTTCATGTCAAGTAAAATACCGCAAAAATTTTCTATAATGTTTAATTTGATTAAAACAACATCAATTTTGAATTTGAAACATTTTGGATTTTGGTGACACCACCCATGCCTTTGATAATAAATTGTGTCATACAACATGCACTCATCTTTTGTAAAAAACCATTTTGAAAATGTATTGATCATTTTGGTTCATTCAAGGCATAAATTTTACTTCATTTCATGATATGTAAATCAATAGTCATGCTTGCATTGCATTTGAATCAAAGGTCCTTTGGAAATAACAATATTTGCTTTGATGTGAATATAACCCAAACATGCTTATGCAGCCCAATTTCGAAATACGTACACGATACTCCTTAGGTAAGCTAATCAAATGGTGGGAATTAATGGAGACACGTCAACCTCAAGCCAAGGCCATTGTAGAGCAGGCAGGCTTCAAGTTCTTTTTAGATTCTCTCTGGCTCGACAACATGGATAGAATGGCTATGATAGCTCTTTCTGAACTTTGGTGGGACACCACCAACACATTTCACTTCGGGTTTGGGGAAATGACTATGACCCCACTCGATTTCACCATGATTACAGGACTTCATATTGGAGGCCAACCACTCGCTTTTTATGAAGAAGCTCACACCGATGAAGAATACTTGCACAATCTCTTGGGCGTTGAAAATGTTCCTTTGACAAAAAGAGGAGTCAGGCGCTCTTGTCTCTATAATCATTTCAGCATTCAAAGTGAAGAGGAGGGAGGGGAACCCGAGGATATTGCTCGAGCATTCATTCTGTATCTGCTTTCATGCACTTTCTTTGCGGGTACACAGGACATAGCCCCTCTAGGCTTCTTGAAGAGTTTGGAGGACATGGATAATGTTCACCTATACGACTGGGGTGGAGCGGCATTATCGACCATGTATCGCTCCATGTGTGACAAATCTCGAGATGCTGCCCAGGATTTCGGCGGCTTGGCTTTCATATGGCAGGTACTGATTTCGCCCAATTGTCTTTCAATAGAATCTTTCCATATCTTTATCAATTCCCTGATCTTTCTTTCATGCAAGTATGGGCATTCATCTATTTGGGTCTTGGTTGTCCTCTCTTGAAAGAAGGGGTTAACCAATGGTCATTTCTAGCTCGCTTTGATCCATGCCACAGAAAACAATCCAACCTCCATAGGTATGCTTATGCCGCTGCCAAAGCTATCCTTGCCGGTCTCATTGCAGAACAAGTAAAATCTCAAACCATTGTCTTTTTCTTAAATCTTACAGATTCAACTCTCATACTCTTCATAATCTTCAGGTGAACTCGGACCCATGGGGTACTTAGAGTACTACTTTGGCTTTCCCCCACATGCAAAGCGTACTCCTAACACATCGGTGGATCTTATTTAAGGGGCCTGCTGGCAGATATTGGTACTTGGGTGAAAGAGTTTGTCGCCAAGTCTATGGAAACATGGATGCAGCTAGGGTGCCTTTTCTGCCTCCTGCAAATATGCGTCATACTGACAAACTGAAGGGTGAGGCCCTGTTAGAGTCCAAGAGAGGAGTGGATCTTTCCGCTTTCCTTTTCTTTGATGCGAGCTACGAGGTCTTCTGCCAACAGTTCTTGATGCGCCCCTTGGCGACTGGAGAACTTCCTGAAAGGGTATGTAAATAAAACACTTTCCTTCATCTCTGTAAATGCAACCACAAAACTTCATCTTTATGTCCACAGAGTCGCCGTTCCCGGGGTCAAAGCTCTAGAGCTGCTGCTAGTGATGATGATCAAGACGCAAATAGGCCTCCTGCCTTATAGCCTGCAGACTGGAACATTGAGCTGATAGTTGAAGATAACTTCGTGACTTCTACTATTTCACGACCTTCAGTCGATGAGGGATATCACATAGATCCTTCTTATGAACAAGTAAGTCTTCCACTGAATCAAATAACTGCACATGTATTCCCACAGGTACACTGACATCATCCCTTTCTGACAGGTCCCTCGAGAATACTGCCAGGACTACATCGATCTTACTGCTGCCATGAGGCGTGACCTTCGCAGGATGAGCTTGAGGACTTCCGCTCTCACTCGTCAACAGGTAACCTCAAATCACATTCTCAAATTCATCTTCATTCCCCTCTCACAAACTGATCAAAACGTGAACACTGTTTCAGGCACCTGATCCACCACGTCACTCTTCAGCTGGCGAGAGATCTAGCAGAGGTATAAGGAAGAGCTCTCGAAGACGTTGACTAATCTTCTATGAGACACGGGGTTTCATTTTGAAAATCATATGTAATTTGCAAACATTTATACCAAAACAAGTTTTCTCACTTTTATGGTGTATGTGCATGACTGGAACTGTTCTGGCCATTATCTGCTACGTTCTCCAGGTTATTCTGCGGTGATTTTGGTAGGATTGATGCGTACCACTTTCTATTGGGCAACCCGACTGCTTCTCCAAATGGGGACCAAACAGACGATTCCATTTCTTGCAGAGCATACTTATACTTCCAAGGCGATCTCTCCATCAGTGGTGAAGGCTTTGATGTCAATGTGGCATTCCGTATTGCGCACAACTCACATTGATTTCTCTCATGGGCCTTTTGAACTGGATGAGGTTTATAAACAATGGTTATCTCAGAATATGGGTATTCGGGGACAAGAAAGGAAGGCTAGGATTTCAGGACTTATTGAAAGTCTCTCATCTGAAGAGCGACGGGACACTTCGTCACTTCCACCTAATGCTTTACAAGTAGTACTTTACAAGAGAAGAAGAGATGATGACTCTGAAGAAACTGCAAGGAAGGAATAAAGGATTTGATGAACTTTTGAACATATTTCCCATGCTTTTTATTATTTAGAATGAATGGAATTAGAATCATATGGCATGTAATAGACCTTTGAAAGGTTTCTCATTTTATGAATAAAAGAATTCTATCTTTTTAGTTTCGAATAAATCACTTCAAACAATTACAATTGAAAATAAACACAGGGTTGTTTTTGCCTTAAAGAATTGGACCGCACCCAAGGTAACTTTATGGGCTGCCTACATATCTTCATCCTTTGAATATTTCTTTTCTTCATAAAACTTTCAACTTTCTTGTTTTGAATACTTGGAGAATCAGGTCCTTGTAGTTCATAAGACGCACGGCTCCACCTGATAATATCTCCTTGATAATGTAGGGTCCTACCCAGCTTGGCTTAAACTTCCCTCTTGGATCATGAATCGGCATTCTAATTTCTTTGAGTACCAAATCCCCTTCTTTAAGGCCCTGTTTTTAACTCTCTTGTTGAATGCTCGAGCTATTCTTCTCTGATAACCTTGAACATGGTATAGGGCCTTCAATCTCTTCTCGTCAATTAGTGACAGCTGCTCATATCTATCTCTCATCTAATCGACTTCTGCTAGTTGGCTTTCCATAACTACCCTTAGTGAAGGTATCTCTAACTTAATTGGTAACACTGCTTCCATACCATACACTAACGAGTAAGGCGTAGCCCCAGTCGACGCCCTAATGGATGTGCGATAGCCCCACAATGCCAGAGGCAATTTCTCATGCCAATCGTTGTACGTATCAGTGGTCTTCTTCAAAATTGTCTTTAAATTCTTGTTAGCTGCCTCTACTGCTCCATTAGTGTGCGGACGATAAGGAGAGGAATGGTAATGTAATATACCATATTTCTTAAGAAGCTCCTCAGTCTCTTTTTTGAAATGTTACCCATTGTCTGAAATAAACTCACGTGGCACTCCATATCGGTAGATGATGTTGCACTGTATGAACTTAGCAACCTGCTTAGCATTCAAAATCTTGTACGACGCTGCTTCTACCCATTTGGTAAAGTAATCTATGGCCACCAATATGTACTCGTGCCCATTCGAGGCCGCAGGAGTGATCTTGCCGATGATATCAATGCCCCATGTTGCAAATGGTCATGGTGATGACATGGTAGTGAGTGGCATGGATGGCTGATGCTTACCACTTGCAAACACCTGACACTTATGGCATTTCTTAACATGTTTAGCACAATCATTTTCTAAGGTCGACCAATAGTACCCTAGTCTCAGAATCTTCTTCGCAAGCATATACCCATTCATATGTGGAGCCCCAGCCCCTTCATGTATTTCCTGAATAATCTGCTCTGCTTCATCTTCTGTTACACACAAGAGATGGACACCGTCAAAAGACCTTTTATACAATTTCCCACTGCACAAGATGAACTGGCTAGCCAACCTTCTCAAAGTTCTTCGGTCAACATAGGATGCTTCTGGCGGATACTCCCCTTTTTTTAAGTACTGCTGAATATCATGGTACCATGGCTTCTCGTCGTTTGGTTCTCCTTCCCTTAGGGCACAACAGTAGATAGGTTCTTCTCTAGATTCAATGATCATTGGTGCTATTCCCCCTTCTATTGGGATCTCTGCCATGGATGCTAGAGTGGCTAAGGCATCCGCAAACTTGTTCTTTTGCCTAGACAGGTAAAAGAATTTTATTTGACGGAATTCTTTCCCCAGTATCTCTAGATAATCGTGATACGACAGCAGTTTCTCATCCTTAGTCTTCCATTCTCCTCTAGTTTGGCATATGATAAGGGCTGAATCCCCATACACTTCGAGCTCTTCTACTCCCAAGGCCAATGCTGATTCCAAGGCTAAAATGCAAGCCTCATACTCAGCTATGTTATTGGTTGCCTTAAAGTTCAGTTTCACTGCCACAGGTATCATCACATCTTCTGGCGTTTCCAGACAGACTCCTATACCACATCCTTTCCTATTCAATGCTCCGTCAAAGTGCACTTTCCACACCTTTTTTTCTACCACAAGGATTTCTTCATCCGGGAACTGGTAATTGCCATTGTCTGCTTGTGAAATAGCACATTCTGCCAGGTGTTTTGCTATAGCTCTTCCTTTTACTGATTTCTGCAGTACATACTGAATGTCTAATTCTGACAATAACAATAACCACCGCGCTGTTTTATAGGACAAAGCAGGCTTCTCAAGCAGATACTTCAACGGGTCCATTCGACTGATCAAGAGTACTTGGAAAGTCATCATATAATGGCGCAGCTTTTGAGTTGCCCATACCAATGCCACGCATGTCTTTTCCAAAGCACTATAGTTCACTTCATAATCCGTCATCTTCTTGTTGAGGTAGTAGATGGCATTCTCTTTCAATGATTCTTCAAGATATTGAGCTAACATAGCTCCCATCGCGGTTTCGGTGACAGTTAAGTAGAGTAATAACGGTTCACCTTGTCGCGGGGGAACCAGTATTGGTGGATTGCTCAA
This sequence comes from Hamamelis virginiana, assembly GCA_017140935.1. Taxonomy (NCBI): domain Eukaryota; kingdom Viridiplantae; phylum Streptophyta; class Magnoliopsida; order Saxifragales; family Hamamelidaceae; genus Hamamelis; species Hamamelis virginiana. The sequence continues at coordinate 512,239 of JAESVK010000204.1, read as the reverse complement.
ATACCTTTTGATGGTATCAAATGCCTCTTTACACTCCTCGTTCCACTTAGTCGGTACATCCTTCTTTAACAGCTTGAAAATCGGCTCGCAGATAGTCGTCAACTGAGCTATGAAGCGGCTGATAAACTGAATTCTTCCAAAAAATCCCCGGATTTCCTTTTCTGTCTTTGGCGGTTGCATATCCATGATGGCTTTGATTTTCCCCGGATCTACTTCTATCCCTTTCTGTGTGATCATAAAACCAAGCAGTTTTCCAGCAATCACTCCAAAGGCACATTTCTGAGGGTTCAGACGCAGCTTGTACTTGATAATTCTTTCAAAGAACTTCTTCAGAGCAGCTATATGTCCTTCCCTATCCACAGACTTCACGATCATATCATCTACATACACTTCCACCTCCTTGTGAATCAAATCATGCAGCAGTATGGTAGTCATCCTTTGGTATGTCGTGCCAGCATTCTTAAGGCCGAAGGGCATAACCCGATAACAAAATGTTCCCCATTGTGTGATGAAGGCAGTCTTTTTCATATCTTGAGAAGCCATTTTGATCTGGTTATAACCCGAAAAACCATCCATAAAAGATAAGAGTGCATGGCCAGCAGTGTTGTCAACCAATACATCTATATGAGGCAAAGGGAAACCATCCTCAGGACACGCCTTATTGAGATCTCTGAAATCAACACACATTCGTACTTTCCCATCCTTCTTAGGCACTGGAACGATGTTAGCTAACCATTCCGGGTACTCCAATACTTGCAAAAAACCGGCGTTTATCTGCTTGATCACCTCATCTTTAACCTTCAAGGCCCATTCTGGCTTCATTCTCCGCAGCTTCTGCTTGACCGGCTTCATGTTCGGATCAGTGGGGATGAAGTGCTGCACAATGTCGGGATCAATGCCTGGCATATCTTGGTACGACCATGCAAAAGCTTCAATGTTCTCTTTCAAAACCTCTACCAATGATTCTCTCTCTTGCGGCGACAGTGTTGATCCAATTGTAATTATTTTAGGTGATTCATCCGTCCCTAAATTGATTGAAATTAATTCATCCATGTTAGGTTGAGCGTGCCCCTTTCCATGTTGCTCGTCGAGCTTAGGAGGAACATCCTCTCGCGGGTCTATGTTCATGCCATACAAATCCAATGATGATAAAAGGGAAACACTGCAAGAGAGATGGAAAGAGAATGATTACTTCTTTTATTAATTGAAAGTTGAATAACAGAACACAGAAGATGAAACAAACTGACACTCATACCTCCTTAAATGAGGTTGAGGTTTTTATTGGAAACAAGGAAATCCTACACTACTACAAAGAAAGCAGGAAAATCCTATTCTACTGAAGACACCTACAAGTTATCATTGGGTGGAAGTGACTCGATCTCCTCACAATCATGGATGAATGGACAATCTTCAAAGCCCCAGTTTGATAAAGGTGAAGTCGTGGGTTTAATTGGATAGATCGCCTCGACTTCATAAGTATGCAATTCGAGACACAGAACCGCCTACTCGAACATATCTGTCATAGCACCAGCATCAAGGTCTTCAACCCAATTCTTTTCTTTCTTACGGGTCTCACTAGTAACAATATCATCATCCACTGAAGCAGTAAGAGAGCACTATTCATCACCGAAGAAAATCTCAAACCCAGGTACACTGATCTTCTGATCCTCAAGGTAGCATAGTTCAGGGAAACCACAATATGAAAATTCATCACCCTCCTTGACGAAAGCCCCATTCAAAGTTGGTCTGTATGGCTTAAGGGTTGAATAAGGGGTTCGTCCTTTCGCCCTCACAGAGTCTTTCTCTTTCTCCTTTTGAGCCATTTTCTTCTTATCTTCCTTAGTGGGTTGATAGCCTAGCCCATAAGGATGGATAGCAGACGGGTACTTCAAAACTTCAGCGATGCCTTGCAACCTTCGGCCCAATCCCATTCCAGGGAAGAATCCCATTCCTTTCATGATCTGTCCTACGTGCAGATTCCCATGAGGATTATAATCAAGAGGTATCAACTCCTTCTGCTAGGGCTCTCCTTCGGTAGCCTGTATATACTCGAACCCTGACAATAACACTTCTGACGACTCCTGCCTGATCTCACAGATTGGCACTCGACTATTTCGGTTCATTTCCATATCTCCCTTCAAAGTGACCACTGACCCCTGATAAGGAAACTTAATCTTTTGATGAAGTGACGATGGCACAGCCCCAGTCGGATGAATCCACGGTCTTCCCAAAAGCAGATTAAAACTAGCTGGCACATCTAGGATCTGAAAATCAATTTTGAATTCAACTGACCCAATAACAACTGGAAGAGTCACCATTCCCACAACTTCTCTGCGAGTGTAGTCACAAGCCCTGATAGTCTGTCCTGATGGCGAAAACTCAGATGGTTCAATCCCCAATGTAGTAGTAATACTGAGTGGACATACATTCAATGCTGATCCGTTGTCAACTAAAACCGAGGGAACCCTTTTTCCCATGATATCCACTGTGATGTACAAAACTTGCAGATGATTACTCCCACTCTTGGGTAAGTCAGTTTTAGTAAACGAGATGGATGGTCCATGATGAATCGGATTTACCAAACCCTCAGGGGACGTATCAATAGGAACCTGCACCTGATTGAGCAACCGAAGCACCGTCTGCCTGTGTTTCTGTGAAGCCATAAGCAATCCCCAAATGGTAATGTTAGCCTATGTCCTCTTCAACTGTTTCAGTATTTCTTCCTCTTCTTCTATAACATCTGATCGTTGACCCTTCTCTAATTCCCCAAACGGATTACTGGCTTCCAAATGAGCTGGCTTGAAATGGCGTCCGCCTCGAGTCAGATGGTCTACTTCCTCATCACTGGCCCACAGATTCTCTATGGTTTCAGGTGTGTTCATGAGATCCTCCCATTCAATCATACCGATCAAATCACTAGCAACAGTGGATGCATAGGCAGAACTAGGCCACTTGTGGGAATCAACCCATGGGGATCTAGGGTAAATAGCATGGTAGATAACTTCTCCGTTTTCTCCGGTGACCTTAGCAACTGCAGAGGTCCTATTCTCAAACTGTTCCCGCAAGATATCCTGACTCAACTCTTCAGGTGAAGAAGGAATAACTGGTTCAACTTCTGCAGGCAAATCATCCCACCCCGTTGGAATGATAGGTTCATCAGAAATCTTTCTCGATGAATAGAGCACGTAATAATCAAATTTACCGCTCGATTCTCCTAACAATCCGACCTCCGGGTCTCCCGCTAGATATCTCTCCTTCAACTGACGTTTAGAATTCCCACTTCTAGGTACTTCCTCAGGAGTTTCAGGTTGTAGAGGCTCTTCAGGCTGCACAGGTTCTTCAGGCTGATACACTTCTCCATCATTAAGTAAATCTTGAAACAATTTCCCTAAAACTCTGCAATTCTCTGTGTCATGCCCGAAGATGTTGTGGTACTAGCAAAAAGGCTTATGGAAGCGAGGTATGAGTGGGGTAATGAGGCCTTGGGACCGGGCTTGGTAAAAGGCTTCGGTTAAGGTAGTTTTGAGTGGGACATATGGGCGGATTGGGTGACGAATTTTTGGGTCGTCGAGGCCCAGGGCATTGATTTCAGGGTTGGGTTTGCGGTTGAGAGGTGGTTAGCGGTTTCTAAAGGGTTCTTCGGCCTTGAGAGCCCCACTAGCCAGAGCATCTTCAACTTGAGTGCCAGCAATGACAAGGGCTTTGAAGTTAGAGAAATACTGCGAGAACAAATACTTGTTGTAGATAAGCAAGAGACTCTTCAATACCATCTGCACCTGCTCATCATTTGTAGGCCTGTGGGTCATCTGCGAAGCTTTCGCCATCCATCTGGAAATGAAGGCAGAGAAACTCTCCCTCGGTTCCTGCTTAGTAGTCTCAAGATCCCTACGAGTCACATCAATCTCAGTGTTGTACTTGTAGTGATTAGTGAACTCATTGCAAACATCCTCCCATGTCTTCAACTTAGTCTCATCTAAGGATAAAAACCACTTCAAGGCTGACCTTTTCAGTGATTCATGAAACATCTGAGCCAACAACTTATCATCGGCTCCTCGAGGTTGCATCGCCCTCACATACATCTTCAAATGGGTTTTAGGGCAACCCATCCCATCAAACTTCTCTAATTCCGGCATCTTAAAACTGAACGGCATACGGGTCTTGGGGAACAGTGAAAAAGATGTTACGTCAACCATGTCATCAGACCGACGCATCCCCTTCAGGGCTTTCTCTAAGGCTTCAACCTTACTCGACAACAGGATCGGATCCTCAGAGAGGAACCTAGATCCACTGGGCTCGCCATCCAGATTGATGGGCTTAGACTTGGCTCCTGCCTGGTCCTTGGCACTATCATCAACTTGGGCTGGGATAGGTGGATCAGAGGTACTCTTCGGGTTCTCTAAGTGGGCCTCCCTATCCTGATCTGTACTGATCTGTTTATCTTGGGACATTTTCTTAATATGTTCAGTCTCACGGGCCAGGGCATTAATTCGGTCCATGATAGCATTCAACACTGTAGCAGTGGTACTGGATTCTCCGCTAGTCACTGTAGGTGTGGTTGGGGGTTCGATACTGAAAAGACGCCCTCTAGAATCACGACGCCAGGCCAGAATTCTACACCATGAAATGGGCTTTTTTAGAAAAATGGAAGAGTCCATGATGCTCAAAACCTATCGACAGATTATCAAAGAGGTACTATCCAAATAGAAAGAAAGAGAAAGGAGAAAACCGTCCTATCATAATTCTAACTCACTTCCCTATTTCACAAGAGCACTTCCTTAGAAATTAGGAAATAAATCAAAATCATCGATAGGGAAATAAAACATGACTGACCAAACAGGGCTCAAAGAGCTTTTTCAATGACCAGTCCTTCATTCTTGGGATACTTTCCTTTGAATCGAAGGCCTTAGTCAAAACAAGCCAAAACAACCTAATCACAGAAAAGGGTATGTACCTTTAGAATATTCTCTTCCATCCTCAAAATAGTCCTTTCGTTCTAAGGACCAAAATCCTTAAAATAAGGAACCTTTATTAAAAATATCAAAGTTTATCCAAGGGTACATATCCCTAAGTTCTAGCATTCACAAACAAGGCTCCCATCAAATTGGGACAATTTCGGCAGCATAACGACGCAATTATGTGCTAAAAGAAATTTGGCAGCATAACGGCGTAGGTATGTGTCAAGGAAAAATTTCGACAGCATAACGGTACAGTTAAATACCAAAAGGAATTTCGGCAGCATAACAGTACAATTGTGTGTCGAAATTTCGGCAGCATAACAGGTGTGTGCAAGCACTGTAGGGTAGAGTGTCCTACTTGGCTGTCTACATGGACTAATGCAAAAGGTGGGTTCAAAGGTTCCTATTGCAGACCAATCCATATACCTAACCACATGTGACACATGGCGTGCCGCGTGGGTCAAACAGTACTGATTGGTCTTTGATATACCCCGAAGGGTACTTGACAATAGGTTGATGGTTTCGTCATGATTGCCCCAGTGTCGAGTGGAGACAGGGATCAGGACTAGACCAACGTTTGGCAAGGCAACATCGTCCTATCACACAATGACATGCAGCTAATATAACTAAAATGATATGCAGTCACACAAATGCAAGTGGTTGATTTTAATTAATTTAAGAAATTAAACAGCCCAATTAAATCAATAAAGTTTAGCCCTCGATATCCCCAGTGGAGTCGCCAGTTCTGTGGACCAGCCTCGTGGCGGGGGCTTAAATGGTGTCCACATCATCACCGGATGATGTGATTAAGGGGGGTTTAGAAAAACAACAAAACAAAGAAGTCGCCACCTTATTTTTAAGGAATAAGGAAACCATAAAAATATTTTATTTTCAAAAAAACAAACTCCATTTTCAATGAAAATACAGTTTACAAACCAGAGTTGGATCCGGGGGCTAGGTTACGACGTGGGAAGATTCCAAGCTTTCACTTGTAGGCACCCACCTCGCCCTAATTAAAGGACTTCTAATTTATTTGGGCTATTTAAATTTCTCAATGCAAACAATCCTAAATAATCTAATCAACCAAAAAGAATAGTGATATAAATGCATTATCTATATTAGTTATATTAATAATAATAAAAAATATATACAAACAAACCCTAAGAACCTAGGACACCCTACGGGCATCCTAGGGAGGACTTGAGCCCTATTAGCGCCTACGTAACTTACTAGTATCACCTAGCAAGTATCAAAGTCCACGTAGTTCGACTACCCTAGAACTCTCCTATTGTAATCGATCACATCATCAAAGGTATTTCAACCTAATTCAAGACTCTAACTTCGAGAGTTTTTATTCTTTCAAAATCATTTACTTGAAATCATTTCAAATTAAAAGACATTCATAAAATCCAAATATTCCAAATAATTCTTATCTTTAGAATTCAATTCCAATTAAAAAAAATTTTCAAAGATTTTTAAGAAAACAAATCATATGGGTAGGAATCTCATTCCTAGATAAAAATCTTTAAAACATTTCAAATCTTTTTGAAAATCATTTATTAATCAAATCCCTCGTAAAATCGTGTTTATTTCATAAACATTGCATCAAAAATCTTTTTAGGAAATCTCTCGAAGATTGACTCTTAAATCGATTAAAATACTCAAATCTGAGTATGACTTTTACAACAAAGGACAGTCCTAAGGAAGATAAAGTGACCTTCCTAAACCAAGGGTCTCTAACTAGCCCTAAAGTTTATCTAAAAAAACCTAACATACTAATGCAAATGCATGCTGTAATTAATTTAACTAAATTAATCAAACATTCACAAAATCAATTCTAATCATGCATGAAAATGTTCCTAAATGCATACTAATCAAACTATGTGATCCTAAACATATTTCTAAGTTAGATTTAGCCCTAAAATAATTTTTAGAAGCAATTTAAGAACATAAACAAACCCGGACAGATTTGAATATTAACCTTAAACCACCCTAAAAACCATGAAAATAAGAATAAAAAAAATGTGAAGATGACGTAGCATGCTTTCTACATGAATATACTATGAAACTACTAATAAAATCATGCAAAATATGGCTTAAAAATGTTAATTAAACCATTTTAAAACATGTGTTCAAATCTGGACAGATTTGAATACATACTTTAAATAGCTTAAAAATCATCTTTAATCCATAACAATATCAAATAAACACCCAAGCATACAATCTAACATGCTTGACTAATTTACCATGCAAAAACATATCAAAAACTACACAAAACTATGCTTAAATAATTAATTTAAATACAAGGGGAGGATCTTACCTTCGCACGCTCCCTCGTACACAATTTTTATGTTCAAACAATCAAATCGATATCAAGTGTTCAAATAATCATAAAAAAACATAAAAAAAATGACTCACGACTCATCACATGTCAAGAATACATATTAACACATTCATATCATCATTAATTCCATTAATCAAACATTAAGAGATTCAAATAACAATATGAATATATTAACATTTACCCTAATTAAGCATGCTCGCATACATGAAATAATAACAAAGGACTCATCCTAAACATAAAATCATAACAAAAACTAACCCTAGCATGCTTACACACATAAAATCACAAGAAACTAACCCTAACATGCATACTCACATAAAATAATGATAAAACTACTTCTAATCATGCATACGTACATAAAATAACAAGAAAACTAACCCTAACATGCATACTCACATAGAATAATGATAAAACTACTTCTAATCAGGCATACGCACATAAAATAACAAGAAAACTAATCCTAACATGCATACTCACATAGAATAATGATAAAACTACTTCTAATCATACATACGTACAGAAAATAACAAGAAAAATAACCCTAACATACATACTTACATAGAATCATAAATAAAACTAATGAACCCTAGGCATGCATACTAACATAAAATAACAACAAAGATAAACCTAATCATGCATACTCATACAAAATCAAAACAAAGCTAACCCTAATCATGCATACTAACATAGAATAATGATAAAAGAGAGAAACCTATTCAAACATGCATAAAGAAAACTCCTACAAAGTAAACTCATACAGAAAGTTCGTATGGAAGATTCACCTATCCTCTTTCTTCTTTGCAAACCTCCTTCAAGTTCCAAGTCTCGAGGCCTTCTCCTTCCTTCCCCACCTTAATTCTCCCCTTCAATGATGTAAGAATGAAGAATGAAAAATCTGTAGCCTCCTCTCCAAAACCCTAGAATTCTCTCCTCTTTCCCCTCTAACTCCATAATGCAATATATATAGAGCTAGGGTTCAAGACCTTGAATGGTTAGGATTAATCCATCTAAAAAACAATCCTAGGGCTTAGAATGAGTCTCCCTAGGGTTTGAAAGCTGAAACCCTTCGAATTCATGCCAAAAAAATCAAATCAAATCGGCCAAAATAGGTGCAAATTTCCAAAATGGCAAAATTGGCTCGACCATGCTGGTGACCGTCCAAGGGCTGGACGGTTGGCCGTCCTAGCTGGACGGTTGGCCGTCCTAGCTAGGATGGTCACCATGCTGACTTCCCATTTTTGTTCCCCAAATTCTAGGGTTTGCATATTTTGGCCATATTTTGGTCAAATCTGATCCAAATTCGATGGTTCAGGGCTCAAAACGACCGTGTTTTAATCCTCCACATTTTTAGAATGTTTTTGGGTTAAAAATACTTGACCATGATCAAGGTTTTTAGCAAAAAGCTAGTCAATTGATCCGGTTGTGCCAAAATTGGTCATATGACCATTCTTTGTTTTGTAAAATTGATCAATTAGGCTTGCACCACTTCTAAAAACTTGATTTTAATGTGAAATTGGTATTTGAAAACATGTTTTGAAAATCTTTCATTTTGGTGAAAATGACCAATTCACGGTCGATTTGAACAAAACCCTAATTCAGCTCATTCTTACCCGTGTGATCGATTTTGAGTGAATCTATCACAACCAATCAAAGGTTCAATTGGCACTCCAAATACACTCCCCACATCCATATAAACCTCATGAAACAATCCGTTTCGAATTCGGAGGTCATTCGGAAATTATACGAGAAAAAGGACGAAAATGCCCTTCAAGTCGCAAAAACCCTAATTACCTATCGAGCTCTCATCAGAATGACATGAAAATTTACAGGGATGTTCTAAAACACGTCAAAAGTCAAATGCAATACAAATGGGTTGATTCCAATCCAAATGTACACATGAAATAATGAATTGTCATTTTCCTTAGAAAATGGCAATTTGGGCAGTTTGGTCTTTACAAGGCAAATTCCTCACCAAATGATCAGCTACTCTAGTTAATCATTTGCATGAACATATGGTAGAAACAATTAGTAAAAATGGGGTGTCCACAGTAATCCTTCTCAAAGAGTAAGCACTCGTTCTAATCTTAGACATGGTTGTGGCAACATTGCATTTGTTTCTCGAATTAAACCTAAACTTTTTAGTGAAGCCAAAAATGATAAAAATTGGATTATGGCCATGCAAAAAGAACTAAATCAATTTGAAAGAAATCAAGTTTGGGAACTAGTGCCTAAGCCTAATGATCATTCCATCATTGGTACTAAATGGGTTTTTAGATACAAAAAGGATGAAGATGGAAATGTAATTAGGAATAAGGGAAGACTAGTTGCACAAGGCTATAATCAACATGAAGGTATTGATTATGATGAAACATATGCACCGGTTGCTAGATTAGAAGTTATTCGTATGCTCCTTGCTTTTGCTAGTTTTAAAGATTTCAAATTATATCAAATAGATGTGAAGAGTGCATTTCTAAATGGTTATATTTTGGATGAAGTTTATGTTAAACAACCTCCCGGTTTTGAAAAAAGCACTCATCCTAATCATGTGTACAAACTTTCAAAAGCTCTTTATGGTTTAAAGCAAGCTCCTAGAGCATGGTATGAAAGGTTAAGTAACTTTTTACTCTCAAATAGTTTTATAAGAGGCAAAATTGATACTACACTTTTCATAAAACTCAAAGACAATGATATGCTTATTGTTCAAATTTATGTTGATGATATAATATTTGGTGCTACTAATGAGTTTGTTAAGATCATGCAAAAGGAATTTGAAATGAGCATGATGGGAGAATTGACATTCTTTCTTGGTCTCCAAATCAAGCAAACTAAAGAAGGCATCTTGATCAATCAAGCTAAGTATGTGAAAGACATGCTAAAGAAATTTGGCATAGAAGGTGTCAAATCTAGTCCCACTCCGATGAGTCATTCCATTAAGCTTGATCTTGATGAAAATGGTAAGAAGGTTGACTAAAAATTGTATAGAGGTATGATTGGTAGTCTTCTTTACTTAACCGCGAGTAAACCGGATATTATGTTTAGTGTATGCTTATGTACTAGATTCCAAGCTAATCCCATGGAGTCCCATTTGCATGTCGTTAAACGTATATTCAAATATCTTGTTGGAACTCATCATTTAGGCTTGTTGTATTCTAAGCATGCTTCTTTCAATATTGTTAGTTATTCGGATGCAGATTTTGCTTGTTGTAAGACCGATAGGAAGAGTACTAGCGGCACTTGTCATTTTCTTGGTCATTCTCTTGTTTCTTGGTTTAGTAAGAAACAAAATTCAGTTGCTTTTTCCACCACCGAAACGGAATATGTTGCCGCGGGAAGTTGTTGTGCTCAAGCTCTCTATATAAAACAACAACTTGAAGACTATAGGATCACTTTTGATCACATTCTCGTTCATTGTGACAATACTAGTGCTATTAATATTTCAAAAAAATCCTTGTTTGCACTCATGCACCAAACACATTAAAATTAGGCACCATTTCATTCGTGATCATGTGCAAAGGGGAGATGTTGAACTATAATTTGTAACCACAGACCAACAATTGGCGGACATCTTCATGAAACCTCTTCAAGAGGATCGTTTTTGCACAATTAGGCGTAATCTTGGTATGGTTAGACAAATGAAATTGTAATTATGCATTTTGTTTCCTATCTTGCATATATTCTCTCTTTGTTTTTGTTGATGACAAAGGGGGAGAAGGAATTTGACCATTGTCTTTGCATATTGCATTTTGTGTTATATTATTTAACCATTGTGGCTTATTGTGCAAAATTGAAGGGGAGTTCATACTTCCAAAATTTGATTATTATTGCCTCAAAGTAATGATTTGTCATTATCAAAAAGGAGGAGATTGTTAGCCCTAAAGTCAATTGCATTGACCATATTTTAATGATCAACAAACATTACTTTAGTTACTAACAAATGGTTAAGTGTTTTTGTCTCCATAGTATCAAAGTCATATCTTGTTGGAGCTCATCAACTCACTCAAAGCTTCCAAAGTGTGCAAATATGCAAAATATTGAATCATAAAGCTTGTGGAGGACATCTTGAAGTTATTCGTTGAAGACCTTTGAAGACAAGATGTTTAGGAACACTCATTGTAAGGCTACTCATTTGATTGAACTTGTACAGCTCAACTAAAAAGTTTTCTCATGTTGCATTAGCATTCATTAACATTAGAAAACTTGCAAAAATGCCTTTGAAAACTCTAGTTAACTCTATTGGATGTGTTAAGTTGAAATAGACTTAGAAATTTCCAAGTTTTTAGCTCAAATGTATGCTTAGTCGACTAAGCAACCTAGTCTAGTCGACTAAACATGGTACAGTAGCTAATACTTTAAAAATTTTAAGTCTAGTCGACTAAACATATTGATTAGTCGACTAAAGTATCTCCTAGTCGACTAACACACCTTGCCTAGTCAACTATAGAGAGCCCAGTAGCCATAGTTGGATCTGCAGAAGAGCTAGTCGACTAACATCCTTTGCCTAGTCAACTAATCGTGCCCGATAAATTTTTGAAAACTTTTTTCAGCTGTCTAGTCGACTAACCAAATTTGCCTAGTCGACTAACCGAGCCTGGGAACAAAATTGTTTTGATTTTGAACTGTCTAGTCGACTAACACTATTTTCCTAGTAGACTGATTGACCTGCAAAACATAAAACGGCTCTTTCTATTTTAGGGTTTTTAAACATTAAATGCATCCTGCTCTTCTCTTCTTCTCCAATGGGATTCAAGCTCCATTCAAACGACTATATCAGACCTTGAGGGCTACATAAAGAGGTTTGTTCCTCATTCATTGCTAACACAACAACTCTAGTCAATATCATTTATTGTAAAAGCATTCATCATTCAAGTTTCTCTCTACCAAACTCGAGCTATACTAGTTATTCATTTGAGAAGCTATTAGTTGTGCAATACTTGTGTATATCAGCTTACTTGAAGAATTTATTGTGTACACCTACTCTTGTATTCTTGTATTTGTTCAAGTGCTCTTTGTGAGACTTGAAAGGGTGTTCTTTGTAAACACATTTTGGGGGTTCTTTGTGAGCCATTTGATAAGTTCTTTGTGAGCTTGAGGTGAAGGTCTTCTACCTGGGATAAAGAAGATCGTGTAAAGGTTTCTCCACCTTGAAGGAGCTAATCCTTAATGGATTGTTGGGAATCCTTGGGCTGAGGCACAAGGCTAGGAGTAGGCGGAGTCCGAATCTCGTTAAATCGTTATGTTTGATTTCACTTCCCTTCTCTCTTTCAATTACTTGCATTCAATTACTTGCGGCCCACAAAAACGCTGCCATTTGCAGTCGTTTAGTATGCAGCTTTGCTCGTGGAATCCTCTCTCTCTCTCTTATCCTAATGTTTAACGCCGGTTTGCGACTCCCAAAACTCGACGGTTCCGGTAATTTCGAATTAGAAATTTGAGGTTTAGCTTTGAATTGGAAGAGATTGAGTTGAGTCTCTTCATTTTGTTTCGAGTGCTGAGAAAGCAATGATTGATCGATGGTTTTGGTTTTGGGCATACTAATTGAAGAGTCAGTGCTTGATGTTTGTAAAAGTATTGATTCATGGGTTGGCATGTAAAGAGCCTGATCGTTGATTTGGCTTTTGGGCTTAGAATTTTAGGAGAGACCAATTTCGGGGATTTTGGAGGTACAGAGACTAAGGTCAGTGATGAAAGTTTCAATGGACGTGAAGTCGCTGAGGAGGTGTTGTCGGATGAGTTCTAGGACTGAAGCATCTTCTGGTAGTGCCATTAGATTGCGCAAGCTCAGTAAAAGCCTTAGAGAGAGAGAGAGAGAGAGAGGAGTTGAAATTCAAACTTTGTGAAGTTATGAGGGGAAGAATTGGGAGTGGAAGAGAGTGAGATTAAGGTATATAAGGAGAAGAAAAATGAGAGAGGCACAAAGCTAGTGGGGCTTCATTCGAGGTTCCATGGTGGAGGGTGGAAGGATCTGCGTGCGCTCATGGCGTTGGTTGTTGGTATTTTATTATATTATATTATAAGCTGCATACTTAACGACTGCAAATGGCAGCGTTTTTGTGGGCCACACGATGCGGCTTAATTGGTGATCCGCAGCGAAACCAAACTCATTTGGAATTATGTGTAAACTTTGAGATTTTGTGTAAAATTGGGAATTGGGATTCTGTACAAAATTAGAGATTCTGTGTAATATTGGAAATATCGTGTAAAATGGGGGATTATGTAAAACATTAAAAGTCAAAGTCAAATTTTGACCATTTGAATGGTATTTTGGTTCAAAAAAAAAACGGTATTAAGTTTATCTTCGTAATAATCTTTGGATCGGTTCATTCAAGTAGTATTTCATTCAGGTAATATTTCAAAAACTTATAATTATTTACGTAAAATGCCCAAAATATAACGCCCCGAATACTAATCATGATAATTACAAGAATCAAAATTAAATTAATAGTTTTAAAATAAATAAAAAATCCTTTTAAATTTATTTATTTATTTATTTATTTTAATCACTGCCACCATTAATACCATCTAACCTCTCCCTCTAACGTTTGAAATGGATAAGAACTTCATTCTTTAAAAAAACCAAAAGAGTATTACAAAATAGAAAAACTTTAGTGGAAGTCCCAAGTACATCAAAACGATTATTTTTAATGAATTTGATACATTCAACTGGGCCACCAGTTAATTGGTTCTAATAATTTTTATTCTTTTTATTTTTTTTATATTGACATGAAATGTTTCATTAACTACTTGATTGAAATTGACATAGCCTCGCCACAATTGTGTGATAGTATTTTGGAATGGGTGCATCCATGCATGTTTGTGGCATAGCCTATAAAAAAAGGCAACAAATAAATAAATAAAATTCAAGGGTGGCAGTTGTCCCCCCCTTAAGTGGGTTTTATTTTTTCTACTAAATTTAAAATAAATAAAAAATAAAACAAATAACTTTTTTTAGAAAATTATACTTACACCCCCTCTAGTCTATGATAATTATAGAAACACCCTCTCTATTGAAATGCAGTATTTTTTATTGGGAGGGTATAGTAGTCAATTCAAACACCATTTTAACGCCATTTTAGTTCCGTCGGTGATAGGGGGTGTCTTTGTAATAATTAAAACTAGAGGAGGTGTCTCTATAATTGTCAGAAACTAGAGAGAGTGTAAGTGTAATTTTTTCAATAATAATCATGGTCCGCCGTTTGATGGAAGAGGTCCCACAAAAACTTATTTTCAAAGTAAAGAATATCGCTGTCATTTTTTTAAATAGAGGGGATCAACCTATAATTGTTAGATATAATTTCCGGTATGTAATTTTTATTTTAAAAAATAAAAAATTAAGGATAAATTACATCCAGACCCTTGTGTTTGCCAAAAACATTGTCATTTCTTAAATTTTTTTGAAATTACTTTGCACCCTCTAAAGCACGAAAAAAGCAAAATATCATACACTTACACTTTCGCTAGTTTATAAAGTTTGAATTAATTTTTGATGTGGTAATTTATTCTTATATTTTTGCTAGGTTTACTCTCACAAAGGTAAAATGCTTCTCCTTTTACTTTTTCCTTGCATGACTGGTTTCCTTTTGGGTCCACTTAACACTTGCAACAAAGGCATAAAGCAAAGGTACACTCAGAAATTGAACCAGAGATTCCACCACATGGGTTATACCATGACTGAACAAGGTAAGTATGAACCATTTATGGACCAGGTCCTACCACCAAGTTGGGTCCATTTTATTGTTTGTGCAAAAACTAATCATGATTCCATATTTCGGAATTGTTTATATGACTTCACAGTAATTACAATTGCTTCATATATCAACACCATAAAGCTTGACTGATTTTTACAAGATATAAAACACTTCTTGCAATGGTAAAAGTCTAGAAGTCTCGCATCATCAAGCATAACTAAACGGGTTCGAGTCTTGAGGGCAGCCACTTTTGCTCGATCAAGGGTCAAGACCATATCTAGTTTACTCTTCTGAAGATCCGACTTCTGTGATACTGACACTTTGATGGGACCAACATTGGATAATATCCTATTTTTAAACAATTTTCTTGCTGATAAAATTACATATACTCTGGGCCAAGCTAAACCTTACACATTTTCTGCTTGGGGGTGATCGGGAGACTTAACGAGTGGCTCTACAATTTCCCCCTCTAATTTAGGAGAGATTGCCACTTTCTTAGCAGGATATAGCACATAGTGTTGAAAAATGAAAATGAGGTCATAGAAGATACAAACCTGCAAAAGTTCAATCCATCAAGCCAATGCAGTTTAAGTATCTAAGCACTAACTTTTACTTGATCAGCTAAATATGGGGAAAAATCATTAGAGTTGAATATCTATCTTAATGCTTGGTTGGTCGAATGAATCCATTATAATTTACATGGTATTGAAAGCACAAATCCATGTTATTGAATAGGACCAATTTAAATATTTAGAATCATCGCCATAATTTGCATCCACCATTGGAGATGCTCTAAAGAAATTGGCATGGGATTTAGATGTAGCACTTAATTAAAGAGGCATGGGAAATAAATTTAGGAGTTTTCCCTTCTAATAAATTTAGGGATATTTTAATCCGGGAAATCCTATTAAATAATTTGAAATGGCATATCTATCCTTTTAACAATCTTATCATATTATTAGAGAAGAGATTTATATGTTTGCCGGTTTGAATTTTAAGGTGAATTCATATTCGAGGTTCGTGAAATTTATGGTTTTTGTTGATATGGTCTTTTTGTTTTTAATTTGAAAATATCACTACAAGCACAATGTAGAGATGTTGATGTATTATTTTTATATTTCATGTTAAAAAATTTTGAAGAATTTCACTGCACTAGAAAAATTATCTACAAATTATTACCTACAATTTCACTGCATTATACATAAATTTTACTACACTTATAGTGATTATCAGTGCAGTGAAATTTGATTTGCGGAGAGAGAAAAATAAGAGAAGGAAAGAGATGAGAGAGAAAGAGGTGATTGAGGAGAGAGATTCGTAGGAGATATTTTGGAATGAAATAAATTACGCGGAATAGAAATCTAGGAAGAGTTTTAGTTGAAGAGTAATTATGTTTAATAAATGCCAAAATGACTTTTGGCATGAAAGAAAAATCAAGACGACTTTAAGAGTTAAAATCTTCTAATTCGGGACTTCTAGCAAATTCCCCATAAATATAAAAAAGAAAGGGCAAAGAAATATTTCATACCAGAGATAGCAAAATCTTCCCTATATTTCCAGAGAAGTTTACCCAAGAACCTGGAAAAAAAAAAAAAAAAAAGGGTTTAAATACAAACATAAACTACTACTACTACTACTACTACTACTACTAATATAATGCACAAAGTATAATTCATAAGGCAATATCTATTGAATTGGCTTTGGAAGAACTGACACACCTTGATCTATAGACTGCACGGTCATTTGCCCAAAATTTATCACCCCTCCATATAAATCAAATAAAATGTAGCTGATACTAAATCCGTTCGTGCTCTTTCGCAAAAAATTCATGTATACCTGTATAAAATATCATACATTATGAATGACTAATCTAACATTTAATTTAAAAATAAGAATTGCAGAGTTGAGAAGTTTATCGCGTTTGGTCACTTTCTTAGCAAGATATATCAATTCACACCTTATATGAATACCTGTATATAGTATCATGAAGGATTGCACAGACATCCCATGAAAGATCCATGACAAGTTTCTACATGATATTTAAGGTATAAACCCATCTTTTTGATGGAATCATTTAAACAATTAGAATATCACCATATATAATTTGATGTTAGAGGATCATTTTTTAAAATTTATAAAATGCCTTTGTTTTCAATTTAAACTCATTTGTGACGATGATTGTCATCCTCCTAAATTTTCTCATTCACAATTACGAATTTGTTCACAAATTTACATGGAAAACACAGTGAAACAATTCAATTCACATGATCAGGTGACCAAATGCACAATTAAAGGTATTCGAACAAGACACAGAGCACCCACATAAACAATAATATGGTAAAGCTCAAAGGACGGAATTCTGACCTGGGGGCTGTACTTGATCATTGTCATACCAACTTGCATTTTGCTGCACAAATTATTGTAAATTGTTAGAGAATGGAATCAATCACAGGTGCACAAATTATAAAATTAGTCAAATACGCCAAGATATTTTCATGATGAATAAACAGGATTATATATATATATATATCACACACACCCCTGCATCTACACCTACTCTCAAAAGGAGACGAAAAAAACAATCAATTAATTAGTAAATCAATTGGAAATTAACATTAGGTTGAAATGAAAAGAGAATAGGTTGATGATGAGAGAGAGAGCATCTTACTTGAAGACAGAGATTAGCCAAAGCCAAGAATGGGTAGGCAAAGCTATGAACACACAAACTGCAGCAGATAACCAAACAGTAGAAACAATAGCAATAGTAATCTTGGACACTTTCTGATCTCCACGCTGAAACAAAACCATCAACACAATTATACGTACATATATTATTTGAAAGGAAAAAAAACTAAGTGAAGAAATGTAAATCACTTACTGCATAAATTGCAATTTGAAACAAGACATATGCTGTCAAAAGAACAGAATGTATGGAGAAAGCAACATCATTTGCAGCTACTGGTATCATCTGCAATAAATTCACAATATAGGGTGATTTAACAATTATGGTCTAAAATATGACCCCTTTAATAATTTTCAATCTTAAATTCGAATTTTTAACTAAATTACTTTTATTTTTTTATTTTCAATGTTATTTTAATATTTTAGATAAACATGATTATTTATTTTCGAATCACAATAAAAAATTAAGTTAAATTAAAGCTGTGTCTACTAACTTTTCTCTCAAAATTAAGGATGCGTGTGCTGCTTCTCCAATCTCCATCACAAGAAGTTACGTGTTCTCGTTGTCTAGTAACTTTCGAATAGACCATCCTCATCATACCACATAAATTACGAAACCATATTTCTTAATAAAATAATTTTTTTTTTTTTAATTCACTTGTTCTTCAAAAAAAACGAATTTATCAGTCATCTTCCAATTTAGATGATATGTTTAGGTGAATTTTGCTTGTTCTGAACCCCAAAAGAAAAAAATTATAATATTAAGAAAAAAAAAAGAGAAGAGAGAAGAAGAAGAAGAAGAAGAAGAAGAAGAAGAAGAAACGAACCTGACCATAGCCATACTCCTCGTAATACTGCCTCTGTACTTCTTTGCTAAAGTAGAGAGTGGCGTTGTAGATGAGATACGCCGAGTGCTTGGTGAAATTTAGTATAGCGAAATTGAAGTTGAACCCAACAACACTACAACCATTACCCACCCAGACCCCAACAACAAAAACATAACATTGAGAAAATATTTTCTCGGGAAAATCCAGAGTTTATGATGCTAAAGGAAAAAAAAAAAAAAATTTAAAATGAGAAGAGAAATACCTTTTTCTCTGGTAATTTAAGATAGCTTGGGGGTATGAACCCACGGTCCAACAAAAGAAACCAACCCATCCCAAAACCTCGTACGTGAATTCGAGTGCAAGAGAGTTCCAAGACACCATTCTGCTCTATTCTGTCTCTCTCTCTCTCTCTCTCTCTCGAATGGTGATGATGTCTAGATATTAAATTTTAAAGTTTTCTCTCGCCTTTTTCTCTCTGCTCTATCCTCTGTGCTCTCTCTGATGGATGGCTTATCGTTAAAGAAAGACTCTCTCCATCTGAGCCTTTTTCCTCTTATAAAGAAATATTGTCGATGGAATTATACTTCTTCCCTGTCTTGTCTTTATGAAGTTGTCTTTTTCGTAATAAATTGAAAGGAAAATATCATCGCCTCTTTATTGAATGTTTTTTCACCTGGAGCTTGGTTTGGCTCCTTGTCATGTATGGTGCGGATTTTTTTTTATTTAGTTTTTTGGCCAACGTAAATCAGGTGTTTTGAAAATTTGACCGTTGGATTGAGATAGGCATGCCAAAAATCATAATGATCTGACGATCGATTTATGAGATATAGACTGTGGAAATTTTAACAGTTTTTTATACTGTATACAAACTGTTAAAATTTTCCACAGTCTGTTTCTCATAAATCGACCGTCAGATCACTGTAATTTGTAGCATGCCTGTAGTACATAAGAATAATATTCAATCCAATGGTCAGTTTTTTAAAACACCTTATTTAAGTTGGCCAAAAGGCCAAATAAAAAAAAATCCGCACTATACATGACAAGCAGCCAAACTCTTCCCTTTCACGGACAGGGGCGAAGCTATTAAGGGTGCCACCCTAGAATTTTTTTTTAAAATTAATTATATCTTATAATTTTTTAACAAATTAATTTTTCCTCCCTCATACCTGAATTTTTTTTTTTTTTTTTTTTTAACCCTCTTATACTTTATCCTTCCTAAAAAAGGTAAAAACCCACCCTAATTAAGGTAATCTCTGCGAGGGCTTTTCACCTTCTTCACTAATTATTAGATTTGTTGGCCCAAAATATATTCTAGAAGGGGGTGAATAGAGTATAGGCAAATAAAATTATTTCAAAAATGGGATACAAGATTTTTGCAAACTTGAAAATGGATAAGTAGAATGCAAGATTAAATATCAACTCAATACAACAAGAAAAAAAATATATAATTATAAATAAAAAGATTGAGTTAGAGAATCAAACACGACGATTTAACGTGGTTCGGTCTCCGCCTACATCCACGCCTCAAGAACTCCGTCAAGAGGCTTAATCCACTAAGCAACTCCTTTAATGTGGAGAAACCTTTATAATTTGCCTTCTTTCAAGGTGTAAGACAACTCACCCACAAGAGTTCTCACAAAACCCTTAATAACTCACAATACAAGATGATTGAATATGAGGAAATACAATGAATGCTTCTCAAAGCTGATTTGTAATTAATACAATAGCACAATAATTTCTCAATAGATCAAATAGATATAACACAAGAGATTTTGCCAATGAGAAGAATGAATATTAAATGCTTGAGAGTAAAGGATGTAAAGACAAAAGATTGAATCACTAAGTAAACAATAAATGAGAGCCAACCTTCAATATATAGAGAACAAGCCTTCAAATTACCGTTTGAAACCCTTAGAGTCGGATTAGAAAGGTTTAGGGTGGTTGAGGATTATTTATTGCTCAAAAGGCTATAAGAAGAAAGAGCCGTTTTGAAGTTGTAGAACCGTTAGTCGACTAGGACCAGATTATTAGTCGACTAATAAGGCTTTTTCAAAAGCATTTTTCATTCCCGGGCTCAGTTAGTCGACTAGCACGAGGTGATTAGTCGACTAGCTAGTTAAAAAGATGTTTGAACAATTTCTGGGTTTGTTAGTCAATTAGAACAGGGGGTGTTAGTCGACTACCAACTTAAAACACATTTGGAAAATTTGATCCGGGATCGATTAGTCGACTAGCCAAGGGCGATTAGTCGACTAACAAAGTTGCAACCAAAACATGGCTTCTAACCTTTCATTAGTCGACTAGCAAAGAAAGATTAGTCGACTAAGAAACCATTAGTCCACTAGTTAAGGGTGATTAGTCGACTAACTTAGAATTTCACAAAACATTACTTCTTGGCTTCTATTAGTCGACTAGGACTAAGTGGTTAGTCGACTAAGGAAGTTGCAAAAGCAATAATTCGAAATTTCTAAGTCAAAATCAACACCAAACACTTTGACAAGTTAACTAAGTGTTTCAAAACATTTTTGGTCAATTTTGAAAGCAATTTTAAGCATGAATGCTAATGCACAATGAGATGTAAAATATTTTCTCTTGAGCTTTACACAATTAATCATGAGAGAAGCCTTACAGAGAGTTCCTAAATTACTTGTAGATCAACTTGACTTCAATTTGCCTTCATAAGCTTGAGCATGTCTTCAAGTTGGTATTCAAGGATTGAACATTTTTGAATTACTTTGACACTTTGAAGTTTAGATTACCATGAGCTTTGATTTGAACAATGAGCACTTGGAATGTTTGATGAAGACTCCAAAGAGAATCTATGGAGACACAACATTCAACCACTTGTTAGAAGAAATGTATGGTTTAGTTATCATCAAAATAAGTTCAAGGACCTTAGGGCTAACAGGATTTGCTCTTAATATAAGGTTAGATCAACTGTTAGGATGCCTCAATATAATGATTTGAGACCTAGTTATCAGAACCGGACCGGTCGGATTGATGAACCAGACCCCTGATCGGTCTGGGTTTATTATTGGACCGGATAAGGAAGAAAACTAGAATAACCCACCTTGAACCAGAGTGAACCGGTCGATCAAACTGGTCAATTAATATTTCAAAATATTTTTTTATGGAAGTTGCATTCCTTGAGGTTTGAATTATTAACCTCTTTAAAAAATAGAAATGAGAATCTTTACTACTAAGCTATGCTTTACTTGTTGTTATTGTAATGCAATCTATAAAATATAACCTTATTACATTCATATACTTGTAAAAATATCAAATATATTTAAAATAATATATATTTTGTAATTAAGTAGTCCGACTGTTGACCCAGTAGTTAGACCGGTGAACTGGTGCCTTGCCCGAGTCGATGTTCGGTCCAGTTCTAATAACTATGATTTGAGGGATCTAAACGTCCTCCTTTGTTTGTCTTGATTTGAGTAATAAAGAACAATTTTTTGAGCAATAATCCTATATTTCTTACTCACTTTTTGAGGAAAATTATGGTGATCCAACAATCATTTTTTTTTTTTTAAATTGTCATTGTGGAAAAATGTGATTATTTTGTTCTTCAAAACATCATCATTTTTTCATGATTAGTTTTTTCAGAAACTAATTGTTGAATCACTGTGATTTTTTATAGGCTTAACATACATAAGAGGGGTCTATAGTCCAATGGTCAGATTTTTAAAATTTGTTTTGCAATTGACCACATGAAGTTCTATTAGCATTTCTTTAGTTTTGTTATTTCTAAAATTGGCTCTGATACAAGGGTTTTCTACTAATTGTTACTTCTTAGTATATACTTTACCACACTAGATGGATCAACATGAATGTTGATCTAACATTGATCAACAACAAATCCAAATCCCATTGCTAAATACCTATGGCAATTGACAACACAGGAGAATCGATTGCATAATAATATGGGAGATCAATTCATAAATGATTGATTGTGTTTATTAAGAGAGGAGAATTTAAAAGCGCTGATAGTGAAGTCATCATACAATGCTTTCAAAAGATGGGGTCCGTCGAGAATAATTGTAAATGTAAATAATTGAAATATGGTTTATCAAATATCAATGAATATAATTTTTGTAATTTTTTTTATCTCAATCTAATGAGACAAAAAAAAAAAAAAAAAAAAATTGAACAAAAATGTTCTTGTTTTTTTGAATTGGATAAACTATTAACAACTAATTAAAGTTGCCCTCGCTCAATTCCTAGCTTCACCCCTACTTGAGGGAATTGGTGAAAATATCATTGCCCAACAACCGCCCTTGTTTGGTGGGAGCGCCTAGGATTGAGGCTTGGCTAGTCTTAAGCTGCACTAATAAAAAAAAATATACGTGGAATACATGTTTTTATTCTATTATTTACAAGAACTATTTCTCTCGGGTAAGAGTAATATATGGTGGCACATCCGAGTAAATTTATTATAATTCATATGATATTAAAAATATAAATTTAATTTTCTCGAATGAGACCATTTAAAAAGATTATAATCGTTATCATTTAATGCTATAAGATTAATTTCTATTCTCATTTGTAATAATGATTGTCATGTTATTGAATTGCTCCATTTTTTTTTTTTTAATTATTCAAAAAAAAATGAGACAATTCAAGTCACATCACCAACCAAACGCGGCCTAACACGTTTTCTTTTCTTTGCCAACCGATCCACCGCAAGAAGAAAAGGGCAATCATTCAGTGTGGGTGCAATCAACCAAGCTTTGAGAAGTAAAGAGAGAAATAATTCATTGAGAAATTGTTTATTTATAATTTATATTATATTTATAGTTAGCCAATCTGTGAGCTGGATCTGACGTCTGCTACAGTACGTAGTACACAGCCAATAAATAAATAAATAAAATTAAAGAACAATACTAGAATTAATTTATTAAAAACCAAAAGAATCTGAACCTGAACCTGAACTTGGTTCATTTTACTTTGTGTTTATGCGAAAAATCGACATAATACCATGAACCTCAACTTTCTTATTTCACCTTTATTAAAGAAATATTTAACAAAACCAATTCAACTTTTGGTTTGTTAGAAAATTTATATATTTTTTTATTATTATTTTAACTTCAAATGCCCCTGAACTTTTCTTTTTAAAAATTTTATATTTTATCATTTTTTATAATTTTGAATATACCCCTCTAAATTTGTTTAATCCCTTCAATTTACTTTCTTACTCTTCTTTTTCATTGAAAAAATTATCCAAAAGTTCCTAAGTTTGGAACTTTATATCAGGAGGTCCAATTTTATACCATGAGGTCCATGAGAATTACAAATTCCTTTGTCAATTTGTTATGTTAAGAAGATTCTTGGACTTACTGGTATAAAATGCTTATGTTAGGGACTTATGGGTATGAACCCTTTTTTAAATTTTCCCTTCTTATAAAAGCCATAACCCAATGTCAAGCAATATTCTCCTTCTCATTTGATCATCCTTTCCAATTTTTGGGGGCCGTTAGGTTTGTATTACTTTTTTCTTAAAAATACTTTTGAAACTTAAAATTCCCACTTTATCTAGAGAGAGAATCACTTTTAAATTACCCGATGGATAGTAGTATGGATGGCAAAGTTTTGTAATTGGGGCAAAAGTTAAGAGATTCCAACTTTTCTCTCAATCACTTATAATATAAAAGTTTTGATATATGAATACACGATTTGAATATAACTTTAAAAAGATTTCTGAAAAAATTATTCTCCAAAAGTAAGTTTAGAAAAAGCTAACGCAAATGGGCCTTTAGTGCTTCATGTAATCAACCAAGCACATCAGTCTCCTTTAATTTACTGCAGTATGCAGCCTACAAGCGTGAAAATTGTAAAAAATCAATAATGTGATAAAATGATAGGTCAATTCATGAATAATAATTTAATTGTGTTTATTAAGATACGGGTATTTGATAGGGTTGATTATGAAACCATCGATCATACAAAACCTTAAAAAAGATGGAGACCCATCGATGAAAATTGTAGAATTAAAATATGATTTATCAAATATCAATGCATTATAAATTTTTATAATTTTTTCTACCTCAAAATATCTAGATAAAAAAAAAAGTAAATGGAAATATTAATTTTTTTTGAATTAAGATAAAGTACTAACAATCAATTAAAGTTCCCACCCCTGAACTAAATTTCTGGCTTCGTCTCAGACTACAATTACTTCCCTGTGTACAGGTGTTGACAGTCAACAGTACCTCATGAAATATAATTCTAATAAGTTTGCAACTAGGAGGCCTTCTAATGGGCCCATCCAATAGAAGACAATTCAATTCAAGTTGCCCAAGAGCAATAATTGGGTGGTGGAAATTTGAAAGGAAGTAAAAGAACAGTAGAGAGTAGAATGTATGCAAAGAGAATGCTTTTCTAATAAATTCAAAAAGCTAGCCACTATGGATTGATAAGATTGCTGATGTCATCTTCCAAATTATGGGCCGTTGTGTCATGTTTGCTGGCCCACGAGGAAGTATTAGATCAAGACGATTGGCCTGCAGAGTCCAATCGAGGTCACTCTGCGAATGGAACTTTTCCACCATTAATGTTGGAATGGAATTATGGAGTGATTTGAGGTGGTGGTGGAGTGGATAGAAGTTAGATTGAAGAGTAATCTAACACATTGAGTTCCTGTAATTTGTGGTATTTTTTATCCTTCTTGCTGTCAATCATTTGATTTTTTGAGGAAAAACATTGTTATTATGCTCGTCATTTTTCATGCAGGATTTATCCTAAACTGCTAATTTATATACGAGTATACTGGTGAAGTTTCACCATATTTCTCAATATATTTTAATTTCTATGAATTATTATGTCATACAATTATAAATAATTCACAACATATAAAATTTATTAAAAAAAATCAAAAAATTTCACCATTATACTTGTAAATATATTAGCAATCTAGAATAAGAGTTTAATATCTTTTTAATTAATTAAAGAATCAAATGACCAAGCGATAAAAAGATAAAAAATTATCATAAATGAAAATTGTAAATGACCAATGTGTTCGAATTAAAATTTAAAACTATCGAAATGAAATATATTAATTGGTGATAGTTTGAGGGATCAAATTATAAATTTTTTTTTTTTTTTAAATTTTTATTTATGAATCCTCTAGCAAACCCTACACTATCAGTCTATTCATAAGTAGTGCTAAAATAATGTAAAATGGTGGACCATAACAAATTAATTAAATAAAATAATGCAACGAAACAACGTGTTAAAGGGCTTGGTTTGGCTGCCGAGCAAGTATGGTGCGGCTCAGCAACTCCAAGGCCTTTTGGCCAGCGTAAATTCAGTGTTTTGAAAAACCGACCGTTGGATTGAATATTTTTCCTATGTATGACATGCATGCCAAAAATCACAGTGATCTGACGGTCGATTTATAAGATATAGACTGTGAAAAATTTTAAAAGTATGTATAAAACACACATAATGTTAAAATTTTTCATAGTCTATATCTTATAAATCGACCGTCAAATCACTGTGATTTTTGGCATGCCTATCATATATAGAAATAATATTCAATCCAACTGTCAGTTTTTCAAAACACTGCATTTACGCTAGCCAAAAGGCCTTGAAGGCTCAGCAGCGAAACCAAAGCCCGTGTTAAATGTTAAAACAGTGCAACGGATTAATATAAAATTGTGCAAACGCCAAGTGGTTGGCGCTGAATCATCTATAGTAAACAAATGGTGCACAATTTAATAATGCTATAAATCAACAAGGGGTTGGTGGCGCACCGAGGTGTGCAAGTTTGAATTAATGTAGTATTAATATAAATCAATAATAGTTGATAACTTAAAAAAAAAAAAAAAGATAATAGGTGATGCAGTTTTGATTCTGTGTATATATAGTCAATTTTAATTAAAGTTAATATGATGCTTTTAATTAATTTTATAATATGTATTTTGAAAAATTATAATTTTTAGTCAATATGATAACCTTTAGTCAATTCTGTGTATTTTGATAAACATGAAATTCATAAGTAGTTCATCTAATTCAATGATGAATTTTTCAAAATTAGTTCTGTATTTTATTCTGTAAAAGTCATCTTATACAACCTTGCGTAAGGTGCACTTTATAATGGAAGGACTGTGATTTCTTATATCTGTTAACTTTAAATAATAACAAAACGTGAACTGTCAAGAACATGAGCTTTAGCTTAGTGGTTTATGTCTCTTCCTCTATGGAATGAAGTTCTGGGTTTCATTCCTAATAGATGGGTTAACTCTCTGCTGATGTATATCCTTGGATAAATAAATAAATAAAAACGTCAAACGTCAAACTTTTTTAAAAATATGTTCCAAAAAAAATTAAAAAAAAACATTACTTTCACTCGTCCAAATTCAATGATTCAAACTACTTTTCATCCTCTAATTCGTTAACAAGTTTAATATACAATATTTACTTATTTTAAACTTACTGAAAATTCGTAGGATGTTAGCAACATAAAGTAATATCTTGGCAACATAAAGTAATTTCTGGTAAAATTTAGTAATTTTTTTCTACACTAATTTTTTCTTGCACTGAGGGAAAAAATTGTAAAAAATAATATATAAATTACAAGAATATAAAATTTTAGGGATGATATAGGATGCTCTCACAATGTCCTAGAAATTTGTATCAGATAGAAATAAAAAAAATAAAAAGTCAGTGAAGACAATTTTTTTCATCAAAAAATTAAATTGGTAATTGACAGAAGGGATTAAAGTTATAGAGGATCAACGTGTTTGAAAATAAACTATAATAGTGTAATGTGTAAATCGATGTTAGTTGAAGGAGTGAAATTGTAATTTTTTTCCAAAAAAAAAGAAAGGAAATTATAATTTGCTTCCATGTACTATTAATCAAAAACACTTTGCACCCATGTACTTTTAATTGTGATACATTGACCCTGTATTTTTAAAATGTGACAGATTGCACCCTTCTATCAGTTAGCCAATTTTTTATTTGACTGAAAAATAGTGTTAGACATGTTTTTTTTATACAGTATTTATTCTGGATTGCTAATGTGTTTATAAGTATATCGGTGAAATTTCATAATTTTTATAAGTATATCGGAGAAGTTTCATGATTTTTCTCAATATATTTTAATTTTTTATGAATTATTTTCTCTTTACAGTAAATAAAATTCCTAATAAATAAAATATATATTAAGATAAATCATGAAATTTTACCGATATGCTTCTAGGCACATTAGCAATGTAGGATAAATATTGCATAAAAATATATATATATATTGAGTCCAACATCATTTTTCAATCAAATAAATAAATGGTTAACTAACATATAGAAGGATGCAAAGTGTCATAAATCAATTCTATAAGGATTAATGTATCACAATTGAAAGTGCAGGGTGCAAAATATTTTTAAATAATAATACATGGGTCAAATTGTAAATTTATCAAAAAATTACTCCCTCTGTCCCGTAAAGATAGGCCTCTTTCTCAATGCGCGCATATTAAGAAAACTCATTATGAATGGATTTGTCATCCTTTTACCTTGACTATTTCCAAAACTACCCTTCTTGGATTTTGGGATTGGGTAAAGTTAAAGAAGAATAATGGTATTATAGTAAAGTTAAAAAAAGAATAAAGGGTAGTATGGGAAAGTTGAAAAAATTATACTTTAACTTTTTAAAGTGCCTATTATTTTGGGACAGTCAAAAAAGAAAAGATGACCTATCTTTGTGGGACGAAGGGAGTACTATTCTCCGTATATACGAAAGGTTAGCTAATTAAATATAAATAAAATTATAATGACTCGCACCATAAGTGAGTTGAATAATAACAAAACTGATGGGACTTACAATAAGTCCAAACCGTCAGCTAATTAAATAATAATATAATAGAATTATGATGACCCGCACGACAAGTTATGTGAACAATAATAAAACTGATGAAACTTATCCCAATTTAAACAAAAATAATATAATAAGACCTAAAGTACTTTTATATTATTGACAAATTTTGTTGGTTGGTGCATAAATTATTTTTTTTTTAAAAAAAAAAAATCAATTTCAACGGGTAAAATATAAGTTTGCACTAATTGAATTAACAACTAACTACTGATAAAATAAACAAAGAATTTATTATGACAAACATGCAACAAATTAAACCTAATTCACTTGTGGGAAGGTGGATGATGACAAGCTGTCCTAAAAATACTATTATCTCTCAAGGTATGGGTATAAATGATCCTATCAATATATGCATACTTTAATTATACATGTTATTCATGTCAAAATTCATAATGATGTAACGGTCGGTTTCTCAAAATTATCGTTGAGAAAAATTGATTGTTTTCAATGGTCATAGTTTTTCACAATCTGTATTTTGAGATGCTGACATTGGATCAGTGGAATCTTTTGCGTGCATGATATCCATAAGAAGAATATTTAAAACAATATTTAGTTTTTCAAAATATGTATCCCACAATTAGTTAAAGATATCATATTACCTTTACAAAATAGTCAACATATGTGCACAACTAGACCTTGTAACGGGTACTTGGAATACAAGATGGGGTAGAATGTATGTTAAGAGAAGGGAGTAGTTATTGCAAATCCTACAGTTTATGCCCTGTTTGGTTTGGGGGAAGAGTGGAAGGATAGAAGAGAAAGGAAGGAAAAGTGGAAGGAAATGGAATTTTGGGTATGTTTGGTATGAGAGGAATGGGAGAATGGGGGGGGGCAGAAAACCCGGGCTTTGGCCGCGCGTCGCGCCGTCAAAAGCAATCCGCCCAATTTCGGGCGGATGAGGGGAGGGAAGGAAGTTTGCTTGGTTAATTGTCAAATTTGCCCTCTATTTTTTGCTAAAAACCCATAACTGCCTGGAGGTCTTTTATTTGCTGCTGCAAATACAAATCCTTCTTCCAACAAATAAAGCTCTATTAAGATTTGAGGGATGCATCAACCGCCAAATGGAAGCTCTGTTAAGATTATTTTATTTTTCTTTTAATAATTATTTAATTCTTCTTTTAATTTTTTATTTTAAAATCATTTTTAATATTTTAATAAATTATTAAAAACATTTAAAATATATTTTAATATGAGAGGATAAAATTGTAATTCAATACAATACATCATTTCCCTTCCTCTTATTTACCAAACAAGCAGAATGAAGCAATTCCACTTTCCTTTCATCATATCAAACACGCAGGAAGGAAGAAGGGTTTTTCTTTCCTGAGGAAGGAAAGTCCATCCCTCCTACTTTCATTCCTTCTATTTTTCCTTCCCTCTTACCAAACAGAGCATTAGTCTTCCAAAAATACTTTTGTGCAAATTTACCATAATGGACATATTAACTTTTAAAATACCAACTAACACCAACTAATTTAGATATCTATACCCCAATCAAAAACATCATCCTTTACAGTCCTACCATCTTCCCTCTTTTCATTTCTTCTCCTTTCACATCCTCTCTAAACCCTACCCTTCATCTAACATTTATTGTCTCACACTTTTATTATTATTATTATTATTATTATTATTTTTTGCAATCTTTGGATGATTTACAAACTTTGGAGAACAAAATATAAGTCCAAAAAGGTGATAGGAATGAGAACATCTAGTGGTGTCAATTTGAGCAGATCAAGCCAGGAAAACAAGTTAACGAATTGGATCGGGCTTGGCCCATTAAGCTATCAAATCGAATCGAGCCAGCCCAATAAGTTAAAAGGCGTGTCTAATCTGATCCATTAGACTGGTCCACTAAGGTAACGGGCCAAACCAGACCGAACTAGGCTAATGAATCGGACTAATGGATCATGTTAACGGGCTAATGGATCGGGCTAACGGATCGTGTTGACGGGCTAATGTATCGAGCTAACGGATCGTGTTAATGGGCTAATGGATCGGACTAATGGATCGGGCTAAATGGATTAGGCTAACGGGCCAAATGGATCGAGCTAATGGACAGCTAATAGTCGGACCAGATCGGACCGGACTTCGGATCGGATCGGGGCTCTTATCGAATTCGGATCGGGCTGAACCATTGGACAAAAAAACTTAGCTCAGTCC
Organism: Hamamelis virginiana; assembly: GCA_017140935.1. Classification (NCBI taxonomy): domain Eukaryota; kingdom Viridiplantae; phylum Streptophyta; class Magnoliopsida; order Saxifragales; family Hamamelidaceae; genus Hamamelis; species Hamamelis virginiana. The sequence continues at coordinate 481,709 of JAESVK010000204.1, read as the reverse complement.
GTCCATTTACTATGGATCAGATCAACCCAGTCCATTAGTTATCGGACCGAGTCGGGCCTGATCCTTTAGCTTATCGAACCGGTTAGCGGGCCAAATGGGCTCGTCCATTTTGACACCATTAAGAACATCAGGGTTTTTAAGGTGGTTGCATTTTTCTTCTTCTTTTTTTTTTAGAAAAATTGCGGTTCGTTCGGAGTTCCATAGAACAAAACATATTTGATATATATATACAGAACTGCTAATATAAGATGAACCTAATGCAAGATGCATCAGGTGGCCTCTTTTAAATCCACTTTTTGAGCATATTTTCAAAAACTGATCGTTGGACTTGATGTTCCTTTCATGTATATCATGCCTGTAAAAATCACAGTGATCCAAAGGTTGGTTTTTGAAAAAATGTGACTTTGAAAACTGTGGCTTTTTTGTCCTTTAAAATGTCACCCTTTTTTCACAGTCGGTTTTTTAAGAAACCAACCGTTGGATCACTGTGATTTTTGGCAAGCAGGATATACATAAAATGAGCATCAAATCCTACGGTCAATTTATGAAAATATGCTCAACAAGTGGCTCTGGAAGAGGCCACCTGATGCATCTTGCATCAGGTGCACCTTTTAAATATATATATATATATATATATATATATATATATATATATATTGGATATGTTCTGTGGAAGGAAACATAACATATATTTTATATAAATTCTATTTCTTTCCACTGAACATATTCAATATGTTCTGTCGGATTTGATAGAACAATATAAATTTCATTTTATCAACCTATATCAATTTTTTCATAGCGACGCTTCAACTAGATGAAGTAAAGTAGATGATGAGGCTGAGTACATCATAGATGGTTTTGGATTACACCAGTGAATTCACTACCTATGAGGTAAAAGTATTATAATTTTTAAGTTTATATCGGTAGGTTTTGCTTTATGTTCAAATGTGTTTACTTATATTGACTTCTCTTCAAAAGTAAAGAAGCATTATGCAATTAGGCTCGAGAAGTCCATAAAAGAAATAGTCTTGTAGTTGTGATATCGAAATCTGATGTTTCTAGCAAAGGCAGATCTATAACTAGACTTACACCTAGCTGTGAGAGAAGTGGCCATTATATAAATAGGAAAGGAGGCAGTATATCGCAACTTGAAGAAGTTGAAAAGAAAAAAAAAAAAAGCAAAGGACCGGACCAAAAAGTGTGGATGCCCTTTATAGTTAAGGGCTTGAAAATGCCAACAAATGATGAATGGATCGATGTTGAATTTAACTCTATTATTAAGACTATAATATATTTCGCAACATTATGTATATTTTTAATATTTTATTTCATTGTGGCATAGGTTGGAGTAAAATGATAGTGTTAGGCAAGTTAACAAATTAGATTTAAAAAAAAAAAATTGCATCTGTTCGATTGGTAAGAATAGAACATTTTTTAAATGTTCGAAGTTTATTGAAAGAACATAGGGACTATGTTCTGCTGCAATCCACCAAACAAAGTTATAATGTTATGTGGTCTTATGTAAAATATTGTTCCTCTGTTGCCACCCATTGTTTAGCATGGGATTTGGGAGCCTTAGGACAAATGGAGTGTAGATACATATTTGTAGTATTAAAATGGAATTGGGGGTATTTTTGAAAGTTTATGGAATTTACTTGCTAAAAATTGGGGTTTATTTATAAATGGGGTTTGCTTAATATATGGAGGGGAATGCAATAACTTTATGGGGTTTGCTTAATATATGGAGGGATTGCAATAACCCTCCCTTAAAGAGAAGGCTTTTCTAATAAAAATTGTTATTGTGTGAAAGCCTGACATAAAATCTGTAACTCCCAATTGGATTCTTAATAGTCCATGCTTAAATGCCAAGTAACGGTTACATTAAAATCAAACATTGATGCTCATATAAGGTGCACATGACGGAGTAGAAAAATATTCTATCCCATACGCCTAAATAAAAGACTTGTTATACCTTTATATACTTATACTGGACTCACCACCTTTAAGCTTAGTCTTTTAGTTTGAAAACTTAACATGGTGTATTAGGCACCACCTTTAATCTTAAGCTTTTAGGTTGGAAACTTAACATGGTTGTGTTAGGCAATCTCCGTTGGGACAGTTACAGAACATAACCGTTAAATTAGATTTCCTTCTTATGAATGTCGTGTCTACAAAAAATCACAATGATCCAACAGTATGTTTTTGAAAAAATCAATTGTGAAAAAATGTTGATATTTTGAAGAACAAAAAAGTCACAGTTTTTCATTCTGACATTTTTCAAAAATAAATCATTGGATCACCAGGAGTTTTTATAGACATAACATTCATAAGAGAGGAATCTAATCCAATGGTCAGTTTTTCAAAATAAGTCATATGAGTGCCCCAACTGAAATCATCTATGCAACTTTACGTCAGGTGTACTTTATATTAGCATCTCAGTAAAATCTAAATACAAATTCATTTGATAATACTTGTGCCACTAACTTTATAAGCACCTAAAAATAAACCAACCCATCATATATAAGAATAAATAGCATGAAAGAGAAGAAAAAAGTACATTGAGAGGATCAAAAGCTAACCACAAGGACTTAAATATTGGTATTGAGTACCAATGGATATATCAATGGTTCTAAAATATGGATATATGGATGGATGTATTAATCGTATCAAAAATATTGATATTGATTTAAATATACTATGTATTTTATTAGTTAAATATACATAATTTTAGTAAAACTCTGCAAAACAATACACAATTTAGAATTAAAACATAACAAATTAAATGTACATATAATAAGTTTGCACCCCATAAAAATGTGCCACATTGGGTAATATAAATTACAAATTTTTATGGGAAAAAAATTACAAATTTTTACAAATTCAATATTAAAATGTCGAATAATATATTAAAATTTTAAAATATATATCATTTTCATGATAACAAATGAATAAATATATAATTTTGTATATAGAGGAATTCTCACATATAATATTTTTAGATATATTGGATATTTTTTTATATTTACCGATATATCGGCAGTCCCAATGATAAAATGCATTGTTTTTAAAATATTTTCAGATATATTGACTATTTATCGATATTCTCGATATATCTTGATAATATATTCATTGATATTTTGGGGGGGAAAAAAAAAATGTAATCGTAATATTGTATTGCTTCCCATCGATTTGCCAATATACTCGAAATTTTGATCCTTGGCTGTACAATAGTTTGTGAAATTTTTTGTATAAGAAAAGTTCATAGTTTGATCCTTGACTATACAATAAAAAGTGATTCTTACCTCCCATATCTTAAATCAAATAGAATTTTAAACTTTAAAAGTGAATTTAAAAAAATCTAACACAAATGGACCCTTATGCTATGTTTGGCCCCCAACTCTGAAAACAGTTTTCTGTTTTCAAGAATGAGAACAGAAAACTGTTTTCTGTTTTCTAAAAATGAAAACTCGTTCGGTACATATAAAATTGAAAACAGTTTTCAAAAACACAAAATAATGAAAACTTGTTTGGTGTAAAATTATTTTTCATTTTCAATTTTCTCTTCTCTTCTCTTCTTCTCCTTCTTCTTCTTCTTCTCCTTCTCCTCCTATCACTCTAGGTTGGCCAAGTCATAACATTGGCACATAATTTGCATTTTTGCATACTGCGTTTGGTACTGCAGGAAACAGCTTATGATAAAGTTTTTTGCAGCAACTTTTATAGAATACATTTTCCCACCAAATAAAAGAAGTGCTAAAAAGAATTATTGACAATGCAGAGATTCACAGAATTCACCACTAACACAGCTAATTAGTTCACTCATACTAGTTTTGCACCAAACAAAAGAAGGCCATATACATAATAATAGTAATAAACATAATAATAGCCATTTGGAAGTTTTATCAAACACTTGGAGGGCTAAATACTGATTTTATTCTTAAAATACAGGAATTAGGAAAAAGTAAACAAGCTACAAAGTTCATGTCATTGAATTCTAATCAAAGTCGTCAAGGCCCAAAATCCATTAAATGCAAAAGTCAAAGATATGAATATAAAAAACAATCCCAAAGCAGTAAACAGTCCAAAAATAAAGAAATCAAATTCAATTTCACCATTAAAAATCTCATATTTTGCATTACTTGTCGATTGAAGGAGAAGACAGAAACTAGACATAGGCATGCCTGTAAGATGGTGCTGGAAGCTGTAATTTGTTACTTGAAGTTGAAGATTGAAGAGGATGAGATGAACTGAAGAAGAATTCGATTGAATGAATGGTTTGGGGATTCATTTTTTATCTCTCCGACCATGCCACCATTGTCATCTCGGCGGCCATCATCAGCGAGCCAGATCTCGCCGATGGAATTCGTTTTGTTACTTTTGTAGATTTCGTTGGCAATGATCCTCTGTTTGTGCGAAACTATGAATGTTCTTTTGTTTTGTTCGACGAAAGCACCCATAGGATTTAATCGAATTCTCCCGTGCATTTTTTCGAAAACAAAAAATCATTCTGAGAGCATTTTTTTTTTGTCTCAAAACTGAGCTATTTTTTGTTCTTGTTTTCTGTTTTTTTGGTTTTTGTTTTCAAAGAACAAATTAATCCAAACATGTTTTTAGGATGTTTTTTTGTTTTTTAGAACACTGAAAACAGAAAACTGTTTCCAGAGTTGGGGGCCAAACATAGCCTTAGTATGCTAGATCAGATCAAGTAAATCCATTATTAGGAATAAATGTTACATCAACTTAAAAGTCTGGCATGGCATGTAGGGAAGAGAAGAGAGTGTTCTACCTCACAGTTGCCACAAATGGTTCAGAATCAATGGTTCTTTCTATACAACATTGATACTTCATATAGCTTCTTCCAATGCTTCAGACCGAATGCTTCTTACTATACACAAAGTGAGAATGGCATAAAAATTATGAAAAATCAGCAGCGTCAGCATCAGCAGACTGATTTTCATGTAATTTTGTCGATTTCTTGCATATAAGATACATTCTGAGCCAAGCCAAATGCTTACACATTTTCTGATTGGGGGTGACCAGGAGAGTTAATAAGTGGCTCCACACTTTCCTCCTCTAGTTTTGGAGAGATTGCCACTTTCTTTGCAGGATATAGCACATAATGTTGACAAATGAAAATGAGGTCGAAGAATACAGATGCCTGCAAAAGTTCAATCCATCAAACCAATGCAGTATAAGAAACAAAGTAATAATTTTACTTGATCAGCTCAAATGGGGGAAAATTATTAGAGCTGAATACAGTAATTGATGCATACTTACATAGGTCTCAACCATATTTCAAGCAAATATTAAACCTCATGAGCGATGCTAGGATTTCATTTTGTGCCTACCTTCTATTTGATTTATATTTTTATTAGTATTTTTAATGGATGACAATAATCCCCCTTTGGTTTTACTTTTTCATTAATTTTATTTTTTTTTTGAAAAAAAAAAAAAATCAACCAGATCAGGCAGTACCTCCTTGTATATGATGACAGCTACATATATTGTGAATTAAACAAAGCAGAACCAAGTTACCTACCACACACACTGTGGTGGTAGTATGACAATGATGCTGGCATAAGATTTAATAGGCAGCACTTAAATTAGAAGGTAAAGAGAACTTGGTTCCGAAAGGCAGAGAATATTTACATACCAGAGATAGCAATATCTTCCCAACATTTCCATAGAAGTTTACCCAAGAATCTGGAAAAGACAAGGAGTTTAAACATAATTTTATGCATGATGTACAATTTCAGATGGCAATATTTTTATGGTTGTAGAAGAGATGACACACCTTGATCTATGGACTGCACACACATCTGTGCATAATTTGTCACCCCTCCAGTTAAATCAAGTAAAATGTTGCCAATGCTAAATCCATCTGTGCTCTTTCGCCGAAAATTCATGCACACCTATATTTCATATCATAATTTTAAAATAAAATATAGATAACTAATCTAACAATTAAATAAAGTATAAAATTTACATATGATAAAAACACATCAAGCAGTCACAGGTCCACATTTTTTTTTATTATTATTATTTTTTTCTCGTGTTTTTTAATGATCTAGAGACTAATCTTTTTGTGCTTTTGCTAGGCCATCTAGAGACTACTAGGACTTGAATAACATATCCTTATTTTCACTGCATTCCAAATTAAGCTGAACAACAAATCATGTTAGTAAACAGTCTCAGAGATCACATCGAAGGAACCATGTCAGAATGGCTTCATTAAGACAAGTCTAACTTCATCTGCTGATAAGAAAATGAAAGGTTCTGAAATGGATGTAAGAGTTCAAACTGAAGCCAAACAGTGCTCAAGAGCAATCATTTTCATTATCTTAGTAAGATCACTCATGAGGAAGAAAAAAAATAATGTAAACCATAAGAATAGTAGAAAGGAGTGTATGAAGTGTAGAGGCATTTTCCCAAACCAACCGTAAGCTGGTTTATTTAAAAACCAGATAACAGGAATAGAGAATACCAGGCTTGATCCAATTTTCAGAGTTCCCAAACAGGCCTGGCCCTTAGTAGGATCATTCACAGATGGTGAAGCATTCTATTTTTCCAGAAAAGATCTACAGCCACTTAAATTAAGCATCTCCTATGAGAATTCATCTATAAGTGATTAAATAGAGACGTCCATCATGTCATCTATTAATGAGCCATCTGGACATCCCATGGAAATTGTGCTTTTTATGGCATTCGCATTTATAACACTAGTTTACAACAGCAGCTAAGGATCTCAATAAATGAACCCATTTATATTTTAGTGACGATGTCTCCTTGTTACTTTACCAGTTTGTTTGCTTAATGCTATGTTCAGTGCAATGGATAAAGTCAAATTTCCACAGGATGTTAAAAGAACCCTTAATTTATTTAGATGATTAAAAGTGGTAATGATATCTACACATCCAATTGATTTGCAGAACCACAATGACAGAGAGAATCCATAGGAAGGGAAACCAACCCCACCACCCCCACTCCCACCCCCACCCCCACCCCCACCCCCACCCTCTACATGGGATGGAAGGGGTGCAAGGTGGTATGTTATATTCTGCCTAGTGTAAAACCAACCCCCACAACCCCACCCTATGTGGGATGGAGGGGGTGCAAGCATATCGCTATGCACTTCTGGAAAAATAAATTAGTAAATTAAAAATCCTAAATCAAAATGGCTTGTACAAGTATAAAGCCTGTGCCTGCATAGACTTCTTAGAGACATGGTGTTGATTGTAATGCATCTACCAGTATGGTCAATAAATAGAAAACTGTCAAAATTCTGGAAACAATATGGAACAATTCAATGGGGAGGTAATTCTGACCTGGGGAATATATTTGATGACGGTCATTATAACTTGAATTGTGCTGCAACATAATTGAAGTTGTAAGAAGTTAGAATGGAATTCACCAGAGACGCACATATTACTCTCTCTCTCTCTCTCACACACACACACATTATGAGATTATACAAAAGTAGCCCCTCTCTCCCTCATTTTAATGGAAATAGAGGAAGAACAAATCAACCACGCATCAGAGCTGATGCCCTGTTAGATAAACAAAAGGCAATAAGTTTGATTGTGGTGAAGCAGAAGCCAAAATGGCACAAAGATTGCATTTATCTGCTCCCACACTTCAGAAAAATCAGCCAGTTTGTCACCAATATGATATGAGTATTTAAGGATGCATGCCATATGTATAAGTTAAGGCTCAACAATCTTCTATTAGAAGATCGTTTAGGTCATAATTAGGGTACTTGAATAAAGTTGAGCTATTCTCAACATCAGCATGGGTTGCATTTTACTGTTCGATTATGCCCCGAGTATGATCAAACTAAAAGAATACCCTTGCCAAATGTCTCTGAGTTCATCTATAATGGTTGTACATGTACCGAAATTGCAATGAAATCCCTTCAACCACAAGCCTATTCATTGAAGATCAGCCCATCTGCTCTAATCTGGCTAGCCTGTCATGTCAACACAGTCATTAGTGTTGACTCTCCCTCAACGAGCTTATGGGAGGAGGGGTAGGGGTGAGGGGACTCCAACACGCAAGAAGCAGAGTCCCATGTTTGTTAACTTCCCAACATCATAAGCTTTAGCAATTTCATTATTGGAGATTGAATATGGTCAGAACAGACAGAAGTTCAGGTTTTAAAACCGACTGATTGCAGAGCAGCCATATCTAACACCAAAGCAGATGTACCAGAGAACATTGATTAAAACACAGCATTCCATTGACTTGAGACTAGAGACAATCCAATTCCTCAATGTCAGAATAAGAGGAAATCTATTCAGGTGCAACTAAGATAACCCATATTAAAGATAAACAAGGGTAGTCTCTAAGAAAATAAAGAGATTCTTACATAGGTGCTGATATGTAGTAAAAATAGTACCCACACTCATCTTCTCGTTGCACTGGCCTTTCTCCTAACCAGTCATATAAAAACCTCAATATTCCTTGGTAAAAAAGTTTCCAAATATACTTCCAATTCCAGGAATTATAAATAAGCGAATGATTGTCTTTTGCTAAGTGCTCAGGTATAATTTGATTGGATCGTTAATAGCTAGCTGGAAGTAGTATTCCAGATGAGCTTACCCTTGCCCACCCTTGCCCAGAGTAAATACAGGTCAGTGAGTAATTAAGAAACCTAACCATCAAACCTAGGAAAAGACAGCATTATTTGTGCTGTTTCCAATCCATCTAACCGTAATATACTTATCTACCATTTTAGACAAGTCAATGAGGAAAATAAAAAGGAACATGAAGAATTATCTTTAAAAGCAATCAATGACCATCCACATTACCCCATCTTTTTACAAATGAGCACAAAATTGTCTCTAATGCTCCACCAAGAATGTGAAGCTAATATCATGGAACTGTAATTAAGAGAAACTGCACTCATCATATGCCGATCAGCCTTGACCAACATAGCCCTATTCCCTCCTTCCGCCTCCCTCTCTTCCTTATTCTCTTTTTTCCGGCTCACCTCCACCATCTTTAAAGAATTGTCTCCCAAGTTTACAAGCTAAACTGCTCATTTTTCTGATCAAATAAGGGAACTTATCGTTCAATTGCATCTAACACTCATGGTGGAAATGAAGTGGATTATGCAGTATATAATGGGATGGAAATGCAAATTTCTGATTATATTGTTAGTGAAGGCTTGAAAGAGAAAAAAAAATCATATGTGAAGGCTAGATGGGAAATGGCTGGTATACTGGGAAACCTACCTAAGGGTGCAACTATTGTTTCAAATTCGCTGCTCATGAATTAAATTAACCTCTCCAAATAAACAAAGAGGATCTTCTTGCTGATCCTGTCTTGAATCAACTCCTTGTTCTACAACTGCCAGCTCAACAGAAGAGAAACAAGCTATGAATAGTTGGATAAAAAATGAAGGCAATTCAAACAATTTGAAATTCCAGTTTCTCAAAGCTTCTTCGGCTAACTACATCCTAATTATGAAATTATTAGCCCTCCGATATCTCCCAACTTCAGGAGTGTCATAAACTTTTGGTCAGTAAACCCAAAGAGGTAAAAAAGAACTATAAAATTGCTAAATCAGATAAAGCAACTCATAATAAGAGATATAAAATTGCACTTAATTTAACTACATATATAGCCCCAATTAATTTCCATTCTATCATTTTGACCTCACAGCAAATTTTTGTCTTTGCCCTTCTTTTTTTCTTCCCTATAAATAAGTGTGTCAGATTTTTGTGACAATATTTATCTTTCTCGCTTGCAACCTTCTCACAATCTCACCAGTCAATTCTCAGCCCTTCTCTGTTTATATCTCACTTCTTACATTTTGTGGTCAACTAATTTTTTAGTTTATAGAATTAATTAAGATAAAACACTAACAGCACAATAAAAGTTGCCCCCACTGTAGTAAATTTCTGGTTCCGACCCTGCCAATAACACAAGGTTGAAATGCAAGGAAAAACAACAAACTAATCACTACATAGAGGGCATCTTACTTGAAGATAGAGATTAGCCAAAGCCAAGAATGGCTTGGCAAAGCTATACACACACACACTGCAGCAGATAACCATACTGCAGAAACAATGCCAATACAAATCTTGGAAACCTTCTGACCTCCACGCTGAAAAAAATCACAAACACAACAAAATTTGAAATTACATTCTACAACAAAGGTGACAAAGTCAAATCTTCAAACTACAGGAGAAAAAATGAAGTGAAGAATAATAAACAACTTACATCGTATATTGCAATTTGGAACAAGGTAAATGCTGTCAAGAGAACAGCATGTATTGAGAAGGCAACGTCATTTGCAGCTACGGGTATCATCTACAATAAATTGACAATCACTAAAATTTTCAAATAAAACATAAAAATATGAAACACTCTAAATACTAAATCTCTTAATCCCCATGCCAAAGGAACTAATCCTAGAGACTGCTCAAACCACATGTTGTCTTCTTTAGCTTGTACGATTCCTTTCTCAACACCAAACCAACATATGAAATTCCAGACAATTTAAAGGAATATTTCAAGTCCAAATTTATTGTATCATAATTCAAGCCCATAACTTAAACAAAACTCAAGTTAACACATAAAACCTTATCCCAACCACTTTGGTCAGCTGTAAAATCCTATGCACCATTCAGCTGTATCCATGGAAAAATCTTCTGTTAGCCACCCAAACATAAGATCTCAAATTTTCAGCATTCAAGTTACAAGTTTTACATGAGGTTTTACGTTGGTTGTCCATCTAGCGCAACCTCCTAACAAGGGCCAGATAAAAAAATTTGCAATGTACTAAGGCAACTATTCCTCATAAAATAAGATAATTTGCATGTTTTGAGGCCTAGAGAATGGATTCAAAGGAAGCTGGGGAAACTAGAAGCAGGAAGATTTTTAATTATTTAACTATAATAAATTAGACCCATTTAATCATGATGTATTTGTAACATGTTAAGTAACTGGTACTTGAAAAAGTAGCGTGCACAATTTAGCTTCCAACTCAATAAACAATACCAACATCAACATCAACATCAAATCAGTTGTTGAAACGGAGAAATAAATTGATTGCATTTTGTTTTGCATATCATCTGAGGAACATCTCCAATTTTCTATCCTCTAGAATCTTTCTATGATATTTATTAAAAAAAAA
>JAESVK010000204.1:438212-455569 GCA_017140935.1 Hamamelis virginiana | reverse complement strand
GTGTTATCAATGAGGGCAAAATTGGAATCGTTCCAATTGAACCTTAAAATAGAAAGTTTCTATTTTTAGGAGACATAGAGATGTCCCTGTCCACTGCTAGGTTAGGGTGAACCCAAAGGGTCACACACAATAGAGTGTAAGTAAGTTTCTTAAACTTGTGGGAGGGCAATCCTATCTTTGAAATATGTTTGACTTTAATTATTAATGGTTAATTAATTAAAAGTCAATCATAACCAAGAATAGGATGACTCTATACAAGGATGTTTGTTCATGCTAGCACTAGTAACCAAACACTCCTTAAAGAGGAGAAAGTCTATAAATAAGAAGAGAGGGAACCCTAAATTGCAAGCATCGCATTCTAGGGTTCTCACTCTCCCTAGCCGTTTCTCTCTCCTCTCTCCCTCTCCAAGCTAGCTCCTCACAAAGGGTTGTGGAGGACTATGAGGTTCTAGGAGTCTTGCACTCGTGTGGATACTTTTGGAGGTTTCATCGTTTTGAAACTCGAAGGAAAGCTACTGCATACGGATTACAAGTAAGCATGTTTAATATATGTTCTTGTTTATTTTAATACATAACCCTATGCTTGAATCGATTATTGAAGGATGTGTATATGGATTGTTTTATAAAAGAAAAAATTTGTTTTCTACTTCCGCTGCGAATCCATGTTTTGACACAACCTTTCAATGGTATCAGAGCCTAATCAAGCATGGTCATGTATTTGATGATGGCAATCAATGACAATATTAATTAAAATCAAGTTTAATATGGTTTAGAGAAACCACTATGTGAATTTCGGCCATGGAGGTATCCCTCATTGTTTCTTGTTTTGTTCTTGTGTTTAAATGGCAACTAGGGTTTACTAGAAACCCTAGCTAGGTCACAGCCAAGAGGGAGGCAGCCCTATAGGTTTCGGCCATATGGGGATAAACCCCTTTGGTGTTTTGAGATTAAAAGGTTTAAAGAAGACCTTAAAATTTTGGGTTTTCTCTCTCTTTCTCTCTCAAAATTTCGGAACCCCTAGGGTTTGCACTTTAAATGATTAGATCATTAGGGTTTTGTCTCCATGGTATGAGGATGCTTGGTTAATGATCAAAACCCCACATAAGGTTTGGCACTCTCTCTTCTCTCTCTTCTCATTTTCGGCCATCCATGGGTTTTAGAACCCTACAAGGTTCTTTGATTATTTTGTTTTTGATTTGGGTTATAGTAACCCTGTAATCAATGATTATATTTGAATCTTGATTTTTTTAAAACCCTAGACATGATTAGATCATGTTCTTGTTTTTGAAAATATGAACTTTGGTTTGTTTTTGTGAAAAACATGTTTTGGTGGCTTATGGGGTTCATGGCCATGGGGTTTTTGCCCCTTGTGTGATTCGGCCATGAGGGTGCTTCACCCTCTAAGGTCACGGCTATATGGGTTTGAGAAACCCTTATGATATTTGCATGTTCTTGATTAAATTTTAAATATGTTTAATTTTGATTCTTGATGCATGCAATAGTTTGATTTAAAATTGTTTAAATTGATATATTAATGAAGCTTGTTAAAAGGTTTAACAATAGTCATTTAGGTTTCTTCAAGAACCTTAATTAGGTTGATGATGGTGGCTGCAAAATGGTTTAGGTAACCCTAAATCATAATTGGGAATTTCCTATTTTGAAATTAGTAACTCTATTTGTCAAACAAGGAAATCCCAAGTTTCCAAGTCGATTTTCAAGTACTAGACGTGCCTGCTTGTTTCAATCTTCTACTTGGTAGGCCTTGGATACATCCAATAGGGGCTGTGCCTTCTTCCCTCCATCAAAAGGTTAAGTTCCCCTACAAAGGCTCGGTAGTGACGTTGAAGGGAGATTCTGAGATCACTCTTACCCGTGTACCTATCTGAGAGATCAAGCCGAAGATTGAAGAAGTACCATTGACAGGCTTTAAATACATACAATGTGTAGAAGTTGAATCTGGATGTAAAGAGAAGATGGTGCTAGATTGTAGTCCTTATGGGAATATGCAAGTAGGTCAAATCATGAAAAATATGGGCTTCTTTCCAGGAATGGGCCTAGGACGTCGTCATCAAGGCACTCCTGATTCTATCGAGTATTCCTCAGCAATTTATCCATTCGGGTTGGGCTATCAAAGTACCAAAGTTGACAGAAAAGAGATGGCACAGAAAAGAAGAGAAAGACAGTTAGCTAAAGAAGAGGGACGAGTCCCTAACCTCACTCTAAAACCTTACCGGCCCACTTTGAATGGAGCTTTTGTCAAAGAAGGGGATGATTTCCCTTATTGTGGGTTCCCTGAGCCCATTTACCTTGATGATCAGAAGGCTAGAGTTCCTGGGTTTGAAATCTTCTTCAACACACCATTACCTCTCTCTCCAACTGCCATCACAGCCGAAGAGCGTACACAGTTTGACTGGGTCGACTACATCGATGAAGTCGCCATAGGGGCTATGTTCAAAGAGATCGCCTGCATCGAAGAGCATGTTCATGAACCCAATCCTATCCACCTCATTGAAGATACCATCAGTCCATTAACCAACTGGAGCCTTGAGTATGAGCCTCGAGTTGAAGACTCAGTTACGGAAAATTCACTACCATCAGATGATAGCTTGTAGGATTTCTATACTTTCTTTCTATAGGATTATAGAATAGGACTCTTATTTTTTTTCATTTTCAATAAAATCATCCTTCTTCTGTTAAGAGGCGAATGATAGCTTAGTTTTGTTATCCCACTTTCTTCATGATTAATAAAGTATTCATTTTTCTTTATTCTTTGCATTTGCAGCTTATCCCTTCTATCTTCTATGGGTATATATGGCATGAATATAGATCCTAGAGAGGATGTTCCCCCTGAGTTTGAACAACGAAGGGAAATGGAACATGCTCGACCTAATATGGATTAATTAATATAAATTAATTTAGGATCCGATGAATCGCCTAAGATAATTAAAATTGGGGCAACTCTGTCACCGCAAGAACAAGAAAAATTGGTAGGATTGTTGAGAGAAAACATAGAAGTATTTGCATGGTCGTACAAAGATATGCCAGGGATTGACACCGACATAGTGCAACACTTTATCCCTACTAATCCGGGGGTTAAGCTGGTGAAACAGAAGTTGAGGAGAATGAAGCCAGAGTGGGCACTAAAGATCAAAGATGAAGTAGTGAAGCAAATGAATGCTGGATTTCTCTAGGTAGTAGAGTACCCCGAGTGGTTAGCTAACATTGTACCGGTACCTAAGAAAGATGGGAAGGTTAGAATATGCGTAGACTTCCGGGATTTAAACAAGGCATGCCCTAAAGATGATTTTCCGTTGCCACACATAGATATTCTGGTAGATAGTACCGCCGGTCATGCTCTGTTATCCTTCATGGACGGGTTCTCAGGTTATAACCAGATAAAGATGGTCCCTGTAGATATGGAGAAAACCTCTTTCATTACTCAATGGGGGACCTTTTGTTATCGAGTTATGCCCTTTGGCCTAAAGAACGCTGGTTCTACCTATCAGAGAATGGCAACCACCTTATTGCATGATATGATTCATAAGGAAGTTGAGGTGTAAGTGGATGATATGATCGTGAAGTCTAAGGATCGAGAAAGCCATTTCGAAGCTCTAGGCAAGTTTCTTCAAAGAATTAAGCAATATAACCTGAGATTGAATCCTCAAAAGTGTGCCTTTGAAGTAACTGTAGGAAAGTTGTTGGGATTTATGATCACTCAGAAAGCAATAGAGGTCGACCCGGGAAAGATTAAAGCCATCACGGAGATGCAGCCGCCAAAGACAGAAAAGGAGATTCGAGGATTCTTAGGCAAAGTTCAGTTTATCAGTCGATTCATAGCACAGCTGACCATGATTTGTGAGCCTATCTTTAAGCTTCTTAAGAAGGATGTGCCCACGAAGTGGAATGATGCGTGCCAAGAGGCTTTTGAAACCATTAAGAGGTATTTGAGCAACCCACCAATATTAGTTCCCCCGTGGCAAGGTAAGCCTTTGCTACTTTATTTAGCACTCACTGAAACTGCGATGGAAGCTATGTTAGCTCAATATCTACCAGAATCCCGAAAGGTGAATGCGGTGTACTATTTGAGTAAGAAGATGACTGACTATGAGGTCAAATATGACGCATTAGAGAAGACATGTGTGGCATTGGTATGAGTTACCCAAAAGCTCCGCTATTACATGCTGTCTTTTCAAGTGCAACTCATTAGTCGCATGGACCACCTGAAGTACTTATTGGAGAAACCGGTGTTATCCTATAGAACAGCCCGTTGGTTATTGCTATTATCAGAGTTTGAAATTCAATATGTGGTGCAGAAATCAGTGAAAGGGAGAGCAGTGGCAGAGTTTCTAGCAGATCATTCATCGTCAGTAGAAAGACTGTCTGAGTACCAGTTTCCCGACGAAGAGATTCTAGAAGTAAGTAAAGAGCCTTGGAAAGTTTTCTTCGTTGGGGCTTATAATAAGAGAGGATGTGGAATAGGCGTGTTGTTAGTCACACCAGAGAATAACTTGATATCATTATCTGTCAGGTTATCCTTCGATGCTACTAATAATATAGCCAAATATGAAGTCTGTATCCTAGCATTGGAAGCTGCCTTAGAGTTGGGTGTAGAAGAATTGGAAGTATATGGGGATTCTGCCTTGATCATATGTCAGACTAGAGGAGAGTGAAAGACTCGGGATAAGAAGTTGTTACCCTACCATGAGTATTTAGAGACTTTGGTGAAAGAATTCTGTCAAATCGACTTCTTTTATCTGTCTAGATTAAAGAATAAGTTTGCGGATGCCTTAGCCACTCTAGCATCCATGGTAGATATCCCTAAAGATGAAGGTGTAACTCCTCTCATTATTAAGTCCCGAGAAGAACCGGCCTACTGTTGTATTATCCAAGAAAGAGAGCCAAATGATGGAAAGCCGTGGTACTATGACATCCAACAATTTGTAGAAAAAGGAGCATATCCGAAAGAGGCGTCATCTGTAGACAGAAAAACCATAAGAAGGTTAGCCAGTCAGTATATTCTGTGTGGGGGGAAGCTGTACCGGAGATCACACGACGGAGTGCATCTGTTATGCGTCAATGAACAAGAAGCTGAAAGAATAGTGTTGGAAGTGCATGAAGGGGCTAGGGCTCCGCATATGAATGGATACATGCTAGCTAAAAAGATCGTGAGACTGGGGTATTATTGGTCAACCATGAAAAGGGATTGACATCTATATGTCAAGAAGTTTCATAAATGTCAAGTGTTTACAAGTGGAAAACATCAACCCTCGATGCCACTCACTACCATGTCTTCGCCATGGCCATTTGCAACATGGGGCATTGACATCATTGGCAAAGTAATCCCCGCAACCTCAAATGGGCACGAGTACATCCTGGTCGCGATAGATTATTTCACCAAGTGGGTAGAAGCTGCGTCCTACAAGACATTGAATGCCAAGCAAGTAGCGAGGTTCATAAAGAATAATATCATCTATCAATATGGAGTGCCCCACGAGTTCATCTCTGATAATGGACAGCATTTTCGAAAAGAAACCGAAGTGCTCTTACAAAAGTATAGTATTAAGCATTACCGCTCATCTCCCTATAGACCACAGACGAATGGGGCTGTTGAAGCAGCGAATAAGAATCTCAAGTCGATATTGAAAAAGACCATCGAGACTTACAATGACTGGAATGAGAAATTACCACTAGCACTGTGGGGATATCGTACTTCCATTAGATCATCGACCGGGGTTACACCTTTTTCGCTTGTATATGGAATGGAAGCGGTATTGCCTATAGAGTTAGAAGTCCCGTCGTTAAGAATTGCCATGGAGAGTCAACTGGCGGAGGTAGAATCGGTAAGGAACCGGTATGAAGAATTAGCTCTATTAGATGAAAGGCGATTGAGGGCACTGTACCACATTCAGGGGTATCAAAGAAGAATAACCAAGACGTTCGGCAAAAAAGTGAAGCACAGAGGCTTGAAGAAAGGGGATTTAGTACTAAAAGAGATCCGAGCACCGATCCACGACCCACGAGGAAAGTTCAAACCCACATGGGTAGGTCCTTACATCATCAGAGAAATACTGTCATGCGGAGCCGTAAAAATTGCAGACATTGACGAGAATGAATTCTCCCAACCTACCAATTTGGATCAATTGAAGAAGTACCACATATAAAAATAAAAAAAAATAAAAAAAAAGAGCCCGCTAGGTAGAAAACCCGAAAGGGCTGCCTAGGCAAAAGTTAGGGTATTCAAATAAAAAAAAATAATAAAAAAAAATCAAGCTCGCTAAGTAGAAAACCTGAAAAGGCTGCTTAGGCAAAAGTTAGAGTAAGTAAAAATAAAAAAATGGACTTCTTCAATTTGATTCATGAACTACGAAGACCTGATTCCCCAAATATCACCAAGAATTCGAGAAAAATGACAAAGCATTGCATCAAGGACGGGGATACGTAGGCAGCCCATAAAGTTACTTTGGGTGCGGTCTATTTCTTATAAAAACACCAAGAGTTTGGTTCATTTGTAATTATTAAGGGTTATTTGTTGAGATTTTAATAAAATTGATATTTATTCATCCATAAAGGGTAGAAACCTTTTTAAAGATCTATTACATGCCATGTGTGTTCATGATTCCTACTTTCTTTAAACCTTACATTGCTTTGAAAAGTAAAATATATAATCCCTAATCTACTATAAGTCCTTCTCGCTCCGCGGGCTTGGGCTTCACTCTCATCTTCTCTATTTCTCTTAACTCGTGACGCATCTGGTGGAAGTGATGAACCTGCCGACTGAGCTGTAACTCGAGAACCATAAACGAGGCTTTGAACCTTATCCTTCATAGCCTGCACCTTCAAACCCAAGCCTTGTTTAAGCCAAGCTCGATACTCCCCATTAAGCCTAAATGGCCCATTGCGATCTCCTACCTGACTCATACATAAACCTGAAGCCCATTTCTTCATAGCCCAATATACCAAAGAAGGAGTAGCCGCCTCAACCCCATGAACATGCCCTTTGAGAGGGAGATTGATTTGAGCACGGCCCATTTGGCGAAGTACACGAGAAGCCCAGTAAAATGATGTATGCTTTAGGCCCATAAGCTTCACCTGACAACATCCCGAAATGTGTAGTACATACTCTTCACCACAATCCCATATGGCCACATGCTACTGAATATCCTCCCAAGTCAGAGAAGAGAAAAATATAATCATATCCTGAATCGAGCGATGCTCAAGAAACAAAAGCTTACGCGAACAATAGGTATGGGACAAGTGTTTGGGCCCATCGAGAGGAGTAATCAGCTTGAGTCTCTCAGCGAACCACATCTGAAGGAGAATGGGGCTACCCCTAATGCAAGAAGCAGAGTTGGAATGAAAGTAGTCAAGCCCATGTAGAGTTTCAGCTAGCACCAAAGGGATGATGTTATGAGACTGTGACAATGGCAGAATGAGTTCACATGTTTCAATGGGTATGAAAATGGTTCCATTCGAAACAAGAAAACAACCCACAATGCATAAGGCGAGTGCATACTGGGTAGGCCTATGAAGTGCTAGTGGTTTTCCCCCTTCCCTCAAGAAAAATAAAGCTAGTTTGAGAAGATCAATAGAGTTTTCATGGATATATGAAGAAGCTTCCCTAGGTGAGAGTTCAAAGAGAGAAAAAAAGGTTTGGAAATAACCTTGACGAAAGGTAGGAAAGATGAAAGGACCATTAACAGAGATATTCATCAAGACACAAAACTCTTCAAATAAAGGACATACCTCTTCATAGTTAAAGCGAAACACATGAAGATCAGAATCCCAGAAATGGATCACAGAGTTGAGAAGTTTGTCTTCAAGCTTCACATGATAGAGAAAGAACCATAAAGACAAGCCGAATCGTTCGAACACCCTCTTATCTTCTGCCCGCATTCTTGTTATGAATAGGTTGATAATCAACTTGAGAGCTTCCATTGTGTTTAGGGTAATGACAATGAGCCTAGAGATGTGTTTTTATAGCTTTTTGGCAAAAGAATCAAGTTAGAAGCGAACTAGAACATTCTAGAAGCGAACTAGAACATTCTAGAAGCGAACTAAAACATTCAAGAAGTTAAAAAGTGTCAAAATAATCAAAAAAGGTGAACCAGGGTCGATGACCATCCTCCAAAGGACGGCCAACCGTCCCCTAGGGACGGCCAACCGTCCATGGAGGGATGGTCATCCATCCCTGATCTCAATTTTTGCCTAATTTTGACTTTTTCGAGACTTTTTTACGCCCGATTTGACTTTTCGCTCAATTTTCGTCAATTTTGACCCATTTTCGAGTTAAATTTGAACCAAAAAAGTAATTGAAATATATTTATATTCTCATTAGGATAAAATTACATGCCACTCAGGGTTTTTAGTGCATACATACAAAAAGAATTACATAGAAAATCCTAAGCAGGCCTCCTATAGGCCTAATAGTACAAAATCATCTTCGCCGGGATGATTTCCTCGTTCCCCGTGAACCCGATGCCTCGTGATCCTCTCTTGATCCATGGCGCTCCTGTGAAAACAAAGCTTAGGTGAGATTGGTGAAGGATAAGATCACCAATGATTGAAAGAATGGAGAGAAAATTACCCGTGCAGCTATGTTTGCATTATGTGCATCAAGATTCATACTTTGAAGTTCCCTAGTCAATGATGCATTATATGCCAACAATTCATCAGCATATGGTACAAGCACTTGAAAGGTCAAAAGATTCAAAATGATAAAAAAAAGAAAGCTACATATGACAAAGGGTGAAAGTATGACAATTACCGAAGTGTAAGAAGGATCAATATGAGGATATTCGTTATAAGGCACTCGAGTGATTGTTCGTTGAACGAGGCTACCATCCTCAATAACTTGCACTTGCCAAGGAATAGGTGGCAAAGGAGGAGCAGAGGACGAAGATTCGCCCTCTGTAGGAGCTGTAGTAGCTGTAGGGTGGGAAGCATGCCCTCGGGATCGACGACCCTGCCAAATAAAGAGATATGAGGAATGATATATGAGAAAAGAGGTAAGAATATCAAGAGAGAAAGTTCAATACCTCAGTAGGGGGAAATCCCGACACTAAGGGACGCATCATGCGGGCGATGGAAAGCATCCGCAAATACACCAGCCATGACGTCTGCTAAGGCATGGTCTGTCAACCTATCGGTGTGCCTCATAGAAGGAGGAGGTGCATGGGGTACACGGGCAACTGAATAAGACCCACAAAGCTGAGCACGCACTCTCTCCCCAAGGTACCAATATCTGCTAGAAGGCCCCTCGAGCAGAATCCTCTTATGTGACATCTCAATCACAGAGTTAAGTTGAACGTGCATGGTACCTCTCCAATGGCGCCAAGGATTCCACTTAACCTGAGGACAGGGTATATTAGAGAAAGTTAAAGCATTGAGAAAAGAAAGCAGGAATGAAGATGGTTACCTTATTAGAGCGCAACCCTGCAAGAAAGGCACGACTGTAAGCATAATCATGCCTATGAGCAATGGCAGTCACTCGCCGATTTGGGGCATATCGGGCAAGGGTTGGCCAAGAGAAGTCATTGGCAATCAAGGTTAGGCTATTTAGATTGAGGTACTCATGGGCCCATACCTACAAAATCTGTGCATTGTTAGAGGATAAGTAGATTAAAATTTGTGATATTTTCTTATGATAAGTGAGTATACCTCCCAAACGAATCCCATACCTCCAAAGTCAGTGCATTTGATTGAGATTGAATGATATTTGATGATTGAATGAGGAATCAAGAGGAATTGGTGCGTACCAAAGTGAAAATTAAGTGATTGTGAATAGGAAAGTTCACAAAAAATGATGAATTTTTGGTTGAAAACCATGAGATTTAGAAATGAATGAAGGAAAAGATTGTGTAAATAAGTTTGTAATCATGAAATGGTTATGAATACATTTGATTTAGTAAGCTTGTGAGACCCATGAAGGGGATTGTAAAGATAATTAAGCCCATGAAGGGTGGCTAATGAGAAAAGCCCATTTTGGAGGCCCAAATCCATAAGTCTTTGAAGTATACATGAAATGTATGTGAATGATATTAAGGTATGATATTATGATGATTGGAAATGCAATTTCCAAAAGGATTGAAAATCCTTAAGTTAACTAGAAATGAAATTTCTAGTGATGAGTTGAAGACTCCCAAGTTTTTTATGATAATTGGAAATGCAATTTCCAAAAGGATTGAAAATCCTTGAAATAACTAGAAGTGAAACTTCCAAGAAGAGAGAATTTGAAGCGAAGCTTTTAAAATAATTGTTGATTAATTATCTCTATTTTGTTGTGTCAAAAATGGGATGTCTTTTGTTTTCGTTGATATTCACTGGCGTAGCCATGAACATCAACGAGGGGCTTCTGTAGACATCCAATTTTGACCATGAGTATGGTCATGAATGGTTGCCTATGATTAGAGGTGAAATAGGGTGTCAAAACCCTAAGTTCTCAGTTTTACCCTTTGTGGGTAATTAGGTAAAAGTCATTATCACATGTAGGTTTTTAGGTCAGATTGAGTTGGTTCTTTTTGCATTAGGTTTTTAGAGAGTCTAGGAGCATCCCAGCAAAATTTCATGGCATTATGAGCCAGGCTTGATAGAATATAAGGCCTTTTGTGACTGAAGGGCAGTTTTGTCCTTTGAATCACAAAAGCCCTGAATGACTGTCGATCTTGTTTCAAATGGCCTCGAGGCTTTGGCATAGATAATTAAAGTGTGTTTGGTAGCTAAGTTGATCAATGACAAGATTTGTGGAGCCTTCTGGCTCATTGTTGGCTCTTGAAGCTCGAAAGGCCCTTTCAAAGCCCAGATTAGGGTTTCGACTGGAAGTGACCGGGATTCGATATTTTATCAAACCAAAGCCTTCAAAGGCTTCAAAACACTTTCCTAAAAAATTTTAAAAATGGTTTCGAGAAGAAGAAATGATTTCGAAAGCAATCGGTTAGCAAATTTCAAAACCCTAATTTAGGCCCGGTAGGCCCTAAACAGCTAATTGATCGACATTTTCCTAAACCTTTGACCTCGGTCAATGCATTTTTACTTCAAACACTTCTTAAAATATGGAGAATCGAATCACGATCGTTTCGGCGCTTGAATCGTCAAATTTGGACTTAAAACGGGCCCAAAAAGCCGAAAAAAGTCAAAACCGGGTCAAAACGGGCTGAGGTAGGTCCACACATGCCAAAAATAGCATGGAGGATCGATGGCCGTCCACCTAGGGACGGCCAACCGTCCATGAAGGACGGCCAACCGTCCTAGAGTGGATGGTCGTCGATCCTTTTTGCCAAAAAATGTTTTTTTCAGAGTTTTTTTCCTGCCAGGACTCTTCCAAGCCCTGCCATGTGTCCAGTTCGGCCATGGGGACTTTTGGATGAGTATGAACACCTTGGAAGATTGATTTTGAACCCTTGGATCATTCCTAAGGGATTCAAACTCAGCCATTGATCAAACTCAGGCCTCCCTATAAATAGAGAGCCCTGAAATCAGTTTCAAGACACAGAAAAAGCTTTAGAGAGCTAGCTTGGAGAGTAGAGGCTTGAGCAATTGCACAAGCTTCCCCCATAGCACTCTAGCTTAACTTTTAGAGTCCTTGAGTTCCTTGGAGTCCTTGGAGCTTGAAGAGAAGGCTTGAAGTTTGAAGGCTTGAAGCAAGGAGGCAGAGAAAGAGGTTAGTAGTTTTGTTCTTCTTCTTCTTCTTCTACTTCTTCTTCTTCTTTAATCATGTTAGGTTAGGTTTTTATTTTCCTAGTATGTATAGGGTTTAGCTTATTGTTAGTATACATAGGATATAGTTTATTATTAACATGCATAGTTTAGGCTTTATATTAATTTGCATAATAGGCTAGTTTATTTTTATACATGCATATTTCTTCTTCTCTTCTTCTCTTCCTCTTCCATTCTTCTTTGATCATGTCATATTAGATTTAGATATTTAGGATTTAGTTCATATCTAGAATACATGCTAGGAAGTTAGGATTTTACATATTATTTTATAGGAAAGCATATTAGTCCATCTCTTTGAGTCATTTTGGACATTGTTATTATAAAGTTAAAGGTTGCATATTAATAGTTTGTGATTGGGTTTGTTTATATTATTATTGTGTCTTGATTAAAATGCTATATAAATTGTGATCGAGGGAGCGAGCAAAGGTAAGTCCCTTCCCTTATGATAAAATTAATTGTTTTCAAGCATGATGCATGATTATTTTGATATATCATACTAGGTTGCATATTAGGTCATTTTTACTTCTTTTATTCTTTTATTTTATGGGTTTTAAATCCATTTTTTTGATTACTTATAAATCTGTCCATGGATTTAAAGTAACTTAAAAGTGTATTAAAACTCATTTTTTTAGGCCAAAATCAACATAGAAACATGCCTAGGTTCACATAGAATAACTAGATTGCATTTAGGACATTTTCATGCATTGTTTACACTTTTGATGATATTTTTTTTTTATTTTCCAGAAATTCCAGCATGCATATTTTAATGTTTTAGGTATTTAGACTAACCTAAGATTAGCTAGAAACCCTAGGATTAGGGGGGCCACTTGATCCCACTTGAGACTATCCTTTGTTGTAAGAATTTTTATAGTAATAGAGTTCTACTTGGTTTAGGATTCTACTTCGAGAACAACTCTAAAATTTTGAAAGTGTTTAAAATGGAAAGAAATTTCATCTCTTATGCAAAGAAAAGTGTTTTGATCAAATCCAAACTCTCGAAGCTAGAGTCCTAGATAAGATAGAATTTTTTTGGCTATATAGTTCATTACAATAGGAGAGTCCTAAGGTAACGTGGACTTTGATATTTGTCAAGCAATTGATAAGGTACGTAGGCAGTCAATTGGGCGCAAGTCCAATCTTAGGTTGACTTCTAGTCTCCTAAGACCATTAGGATTGTGTATACTTTCATACTATATATGATTATTATATATTATATATCATATTTTGTGATTGATTAGATAACTAGGATTGTTTTGAAAAGATTTTGATAAAGCCCAAACTTAATTAGGAGACCTTTAATTAGGGCGAGGTGGGTGCATACAAGGAGTTCCTTGGAACCTTCCCACTTCGTAACCTAGCCCCCGAATCCAACTTTGATTCGAAAGACCATGCTTTTCCAAAATATGGGGTCAATGTTTTATTGAAAATAAAACTTTTTTTTGTGGTTTCCTTGTTCCCTAAAAATAAAGTGGCGACTCCTAGTTTTTTTACAAACTCTCATCCCTTTTTCAAAAAACCCAATCTTGAGTGGATAATAGAGAATGATAAATGTGGATAATAGAGAAGGATAAATCGAGACGAATAAACATCATCCACAATCCACTCAAGATAAACATCACCCCAAGAGTGAACGAACGAGAGGGCCTCCCGATCCAGGTTAGCTGGTTCACAGCCGGCCTTACGCAAAGTTACGTAAGGTCGGCTCATATGGCTAATTTTAGATCACAGTTCGTAAAACTGACCGTTGGATTAGATGCCCCTCCTCTGTATGTCATGCCTGCAAAAAATCACAGTGATCTGACGGTTGGTTTTGAAATAACTGCCGTTAAAAAAATGGTAATATTTTGAAGAACAAATAAGTTACTGTGGACTAGCCTCCTGACGGGGTTTATGAGGATCCACATCATCACCGGGCGATGTGATTAGGGGGGTTTAGAAAACAAACAAAACAAATGAGTCGCTACCTTATTTTTAAGGAATAAGGAAACCATGAAAAATATTTTATTTTTTAAAATCAAAACAAAACAAACTTCATTTTCAATGAAAAGACAGTCTACAAACTAGAGTTGGATCCAGGGGCTAGGTTACGACGTGGGAAGGTTCCAAGCTTTCACTTGTAGGCACCCACCTCGCCCTAATTAAAGGACTTCTAATTTATTTGGGCTATTGAAATTTCTTATTACAAACAATCCTAAATAATCTAAATCAACCAATAAAGTAGAGATATAAAATGCAGTAATCTATATTAGTTATATTAATAATAAAAAAAATACAAACAAACCCTAAGAACCTAGAATACCCTACGGGCATCCTAGGGCGGACTTGAGCCCTATTAGCGCCTACGTAACCTACTAGTGTTACCTAGCAAGTATCAAAGTCCACGTAGTTCGACTACCCTAGTACTCTCCTATTGTAATCGATCACATCATCAAAGGTATTCAACCTAATTCAAGACTCTAACTTCGAGAGTTTTATTCATTTAAAATCGTTCATTTGAAATCATTTCCAATTAAAGACTTTCATAAAATCTAAGTGTCCTAAACAATCTTTATCTTTAGAATTCAATTCCAATTAAAAATCTTTTTCAAAGATTTTCAAGAAAACAAATCATATGGGTAGGAATCTCATTCCTAGGTAAAAATCTTTAAAACATTTCAAATCTTTTTGAAAATCATTTATTAATCAAATCTCTCATAAAATCATGTTTATTTCATAAACATTGCATCAAAAATCTTTTTAGGAAATCTCTCGAAGATTGACTCTTAAATTGATTAGAATACTCAAATCTGAGTATGACTTTTACAACAAAGGAAATTCCTAGGGAAGGTCAAGTGACATTCCTAAACCTAAGGTCTCTAACTAGCCCTAAAGTTAATCTAAAAACCTAATATACTAATACGATGCATGCTGGAATTTAAATGAATTAATCTAACATACATGAAATTAATACTAACCATGCATGAAAATGCTCCTAAATGCATACTAATTCTACGTACTTTGTGATCCTAAGCATATTTCTAGGTAGGATTTGGTCCTAAAATCATTTTTAAAAGTAATTTAAGGACATAAACAAACCCTGACAGATTTGAATATGAACTTTAAATTACTCTAAAAATCATGAAAATAAAGAATAAAAAAAGTGACAATGGCCTAGCATGCTTTCTACATGAATATACTAAATTACTATGCAAAAAACATGTCAAAAAAATTACACAAAATATGCTTAAACGATTAATTTAAACACAAGGGAAGGATCTCACCTTTGCACGCTCCCTCGTACACATTTTATATATTCACACAAATGAATCCAAATCAAGTGCTCAAATAATCATCAAAACATAAAAAATAAAGACTCAAGACTTACCACATGTCAAAATAATATACTAATATACTCATGTTATCATTAAAATCATCAATCAACCATCGAGAGATTCAAATAACAATATGAATACATCAATATTTATTCTAACATGCTTATACATAAAATAACAACAAATCTAACCCTACTCATGCATACTTACATAAAATCACAACAAGGCTAACTAATCCTAAACATGCATACTAACATAAATCACAACTAACCTAAATAACCCTAACATGCAAATTCACATAAAATAATAACTAAGCTAAACAACCATAAACATGCATTCTAACATAAAATCATAATAAAACTAATTCTAATCATGCATCTACACATAAATAACAATAAAACTAATTTTAATCATGCATCTACACATAAAATCATGACAAAAACTAATCCTAACATGCATACTCATATAAAATCCTAACTAAGCTAACCCTAATCACATTTAATCACATAAAATAATAATGAAGCTAACTCTATCATGCATTTAATCACAATAAAAGACACCCTAATATGCTTACTAACATGCAATCATAATGAAACTAACCCTTAATGCATTTACTCACATAAAATCATGCAAATAATTAATCTAAACAAACATGCTCACATATACCTATCCTAAACATACTAACTCACATGAAATCATAATAAATAACATCCTATTCTAACATGTAAACATATTAAACAAATATCAAAACAATCAAACATAAAACTAATACTATGCTATCATACATGAACAAATGAGAAAAAACTTATTCAATAGGAAAACACTCACATTTCTCTCTTCTCCTTGATTAATCTCTTTCAAGTTCCAAGCCTTGAGTCCTTCTCATTCTTTCTCCACCTTTGTTCTTTCCTTCTAATGGTGAAGAACCAGATCTGTAGCCTCCTCTTTAACCCCAGAATTCTTTCCCTCCTCCTTGTCCTCATTCCTCTAACTCTATAATGAAGCATATATAGAGCGCGCTAGGGTTTAAAACTTTGAATGGTTAGGATTTAATGCACTAAAATCCATCCTAGGGCTTAGAATGAATCCCTCTAGGGTTTACAAGCTGAGTTCCTTCGAAAATCCCCCCAAAAAATAATCAAATCGGCCAAAATAGGTGAAAACTTCCAAAAATGAAAAATGGGGTCGACCATCCTGGTGACCATCCTAGCTTGGACGGCTGGTCGTCCTGGCCTGGATGGTTGGCCGTCCTAGCTAGGACGGTCACCGTAGTGACTTCCCAAATTTTGTCCCATTTTCAATGGGATTTCATATTTTGGCCATATTTTGGTCCAATCTCAATCAAATTCGATGGTTCAGGGCTCAAAACGACCGTGTTTTGATCCTTCACATTTTTAGAAAGTTTTTGGGTTAAAAATACTTAACCATGATCAAGAGTTTTAGCAAAAAGCTAGCCAATTGACTCGGTTGTGTTAAAATTGGTCATATGACCATTCTTTGTTTTGTAAAATTGATCAATTAGGCTTGAATCACTTCCAAAAACATGGTTTTAATATGAAATTGGCATTTGAAAACACATTTTGAAAATATTTGCTTTTGGTGAAAATGACCAATTCACGGTCGATTTGGATAAAACCCTAATTGGGCTCATTCTCGCCCGAGGGATTGATTTTGGGCAAATCTATTCCAACCATGCAAAAGTTCAATTGGCACTCTAAATACACTCCCCACATCCATATAAACTCAATGAAACAATCTGTTTCGAATTTGGAGGTCATTCGGAAATTATACGAGAAAAAAAACGAAAAAACCCCTCAAGTCGCAAAAACCACCCTAATTACCTATCGAGTTCTCATCAAAATGTCATGAAAATTTACAGGGATGTTCTAAAACACCTCAAAAGTCAAATGTAATACAAATGGGTTGATTCCAATCCAAATGTACACATGAAATAATGAATTGTCCATTTTCTTCGAAAGGGGCAATTTGGGTAGTTTGGTCTTTACAAGCTCAATTCACCATCAAATGATTCACTCTTCGAGCTGATCATTTGCATAAACATACAATCAAAATAATTTGTGAAAATGGGGTGCTCACAGTTACATATTTTCACAATGACATATTTCAAAAACCAACCATCAGATCACTGTGATTTTTTGTAGGCATGACATACAGAGGAGGGGCATCTAATCCAACGGTCAGTTTTGCGAACTGTGATATAAAATTAGCCATATGGAGCCGACCTTACGCAACTTTGCTTAAAGCCGGCCTTATATTATCATGTCTGTATATATATATATATATATATATATATATATATATATATATATATAT